>OZ032123.1:2852891-3112891 GCA_964026355.1 Pseudorhiza aurosa
ACCCTGCATTACTTTATTAAGACTATTGATAGCACCAATAGTACAAACACTTAATAATCAATAAATAGCACAAATTTATACCTGGTGTGTCATAAATGTAAATCTTTGGGTTTTCATTTATCTGCAATTTTAATCATTTCCTTAAAAATCATGTAAGAGATATAAGGAGTTTACGTATTCGGAATCGTAATTGGAGCATGCACAGCAGAACAACCCTTCAAAAATACTATGAAATTGATGCTAATTAATGCTAATCAATGCTAATCAATGCTAATTAATGCTGACTAATGCTTGTGTTCAGGCTTTTTGCAAGACACTCACGATTACCAGTGACAAATACCGTGCCGTGAGAAGCGGTTACGTAAAATGCCATTTTCATCTTAAATCAGGGCATTCTATCTAAGCAGATCAGACATCTTTCTCACAAAGATAATCTTAAGCAATCGTAATCTCCAAGGCAAGCAATGCATCTGGTTTTCCACCTTGAAAATGGCTTCTAATCCAATTTTTGCATTCAGAGGTGGAAATAAGCCAGAACTGTGTGTACGAATAGCACGTAAGACTTAGTGCTCATCGGCTCGAGTCCAATCTCGGTCTTAGTTTTCACGTAAAAGAAGTCCCATTGAAAGGAAGGACAAGGAGACTGCTGTGCATGCGTAGCTTCGTAGCTTCACAGTGTCGTAAAAATGACAATATTCCGATTTATAAAAACCGACCAGAAAAATTCGATAAACCTCACCATAATCTTGTTCATTAGAGATTTTGTTACGCCTGGCAAGGAACCAACAGGAGTTGCCTTCCCTGGGAAATTAAGGTAGAACATAAACAGCAGTGAAAAAAATTGATTCAAATTTAGTGAGCTAATTCGATGGATTGGTTCAATACGTCATTCAGCCTTTACCTGTTAACTTTGGAGAAAAAAATTTTCGCTACAGAAATTTGGGAATGAAGACGAAATCATTTCGTAATAAACGAATTGAACAAACATTACAGCACTTCATCTTAGATCATAAAATGAACCTTTTCTTAGGTGAGTTCTCCGTAGAGTGTTGATTAGAGATGACTTTCCAGTATTCGGAATCCCACAAATCAGAAAGCGATAAGAACCTGTTTTCGTCTTCTGAAAATAAATGAAAACATTCTATAAAATCGGCCATGAGTAAGACTTTGCGATTTGAGCTGACAGTCTATTTCAATCCAACTAGTTATCTAGACTGGGTTCCCCTTTGTTTTCTTGTCCTTACAAATAAAATTTAAGCACACTTCACGCATGCAACACGTGTGGTTGACGTGCAAGGACAGGTTCATGGATACGGCCAATGCGGACAGATCTGAAGGTGAACGGTTCGATTCCGCTTGTAGTCCGATTTTCATTATGAAGATACGAAACATCATCTCTTTGTAGTTGCAGATTTGAGAACCACGATAAGTGGTCACGCCGTGAGGTGAAATCGGGATACTGCTCGATGAACATAGCCTCTCAGCATCATCAGATCTAACTCAGGATTCGTGAATAAGATCAATCTTCAGTTGACGTCACATTATAAGCAAGGACCAGTACCCTGCTGCTTAAGCACAGCTTCCAAATGTCCTAGATCTTCATTTGGAAGCTAGGTTAAAGGCAAAAAATGCGTTCTTCCGCATATAATGGTTTAAAAATCTCTCAAAATCTTCAGCTAAACTAAAAACAGGGGAGCCTTTGTAAAAAGGGCTTTTTTAAGCCAACTTTTTCGTTGAGTTATTTCCAAGAATAGTGCATCCGTTGATTTCAGCAAAATACAAAGACAGGGGACGGAAAGAATTTGAAAGAAAAATCCAAAAGCAAAAAATGTCCTTTAATTCATCCCAATACTTTTTAACTGCTTAGGAACTCAAAATATCATATCATTATCATGATTGTGATGTTAACTTTTATTTCATTACTACGTTATGTCATTGATTCTTTTGCATATTCATCACGTATCTCGGTCTTTCCCCGTCGTTTCGTTAACTCCTTCCATTCTGAAAACGTTTCAGGTCGTCAAAAATTATACTTTGTTAAACTGTCGTTTTTTATTTCTTCAGTAAATCATTCTCTTTAGAGTGTAAGATGCAACACCTGATTTGCTGACTTGTGTTTCTTCTTCGACTTAATTAAAGCTCAGAGCATCTCTGCTGCTCCTTCTTAGCAGTGAAAGAGGCCGAACTTGCTACGCAAGGAATGGAAAGGAGTGGATGATGGAAAAAATTAGTAGATGACGTACGTCAGAAGTTGATTCACACGAGTCATGTGAATTACTCTCTATACTTCCTGCTTTTATCATTTCAATCATGGCTGGAACGATCTGGAAACAGAAATGCAGGTCATAGTCGTGAGACACCAATGAGTTCATTTTATGCTCAGCAAGAAGCAGCGAAGATGAACATAACACTACAAGCAATGTATTCTACATTGAAATGTACGAAATCGAATCCTCCATGGAAAACATATATGCCATCCAATTAAACTTCCTTGATGATTGGTGATTCTGGTACACACCAAAGCATAAGTAATTATTAATCAATACTTAGCCCTACCAAAAACAATCCATTTCTTCCAACTAGACAGAACTATATTGTTCAAGTTACGCAGAAAAGCCGGAATGCCGTTGGATGCTTAGAAGCGTCTATTGGCTTGGAATAGAAAAATATCCCACTGCAACGTTTCGTACGCACTAGCTTTCTTTTTTTATCCTGGGCTTAGTACATTCAGCTTACAAAAACATTTACAAAAAAAGTAATGCAATATTCATACTAGATTCTCCCTATAATTATCATGAAATTCCACAAGGAATGCTACTTTCGGAGTTTGTTAGAAGTAAAATGTATCCCCATTCCCCCCATTAACATCTCCCCACCGGCTCTCCCCAACAGCCTTTCCCAAAAGCTCTTCCTAAAAGGCTTTTCCCAAAAGCTTTGCCTTCATCACAGATATCTTTGCTACCTTTCTACTCCATCGGATGTGCTCATTCCTGATCATGTGTCTACGTGTTACCCTCATTCCAAACAGCTTTCCCACTGCATTTTCTGCAATTCTCCCTTACTCACTTCACTGTCTCCAAAAAATACACCATCCTCGGTCTTATCGATTGCCTGCACACCATTGCCTTTGAGTTGAATGGCATTTTTCTGTTACATACCAACAACGACATTCTCCTCCAGCCACACGTTCTCGACAGTTTCCCTACACTCACTCCCTGTATGTGAATTCCCAAGTCCTAGTATGTAAATTTCTCGACATTCTTCGGCCCTGTCTTTTCCAATCTTGCCTTAGGCCCTGTCCCTTGCAATCTCGCCTTGAGCCCTGTCCCTTGCAGTCTCGCCTTGGGCCCTGTCCTTTCCAATCTCGCCTTGGACCCTGTCCCTTGCAGTCTCGCCTTGGGCCCTGTCCCTTGCAATCTCGCCTTGGGCCCTGTCCCTTCCAATCTCGCCTTAGGCTCTGTCCTTTCCAATCTCACCTTAGGCCTTGCCCTTTCCAATCTCGCCATATTTCGCTCCTCGTCTCCTCCTTTGCCGCACAGGTTCTCGTTTCATTTTCTCCTCATTTTAATTCCCCTTCTCTCAAAAGACCACCTCTCTTCGCCCAGTTTGTCCCTCACCTCTGCTCTGGTCATCTCATAAGGAACCAAGCTGCCTGCAAACAGCCGTGTCCAGATTGTTCCTGTCAGATATATAATCCATATGAAGGTGTATACTACCATCACCTCATTTCTCTTTGCAAAATCCACTCTCTGTGTACCTTTCCTCGGTACTAGACTTGCCTATAACTTTCTCATGATAAATGACTAATAAGGTCCATCCGAACATCATTCTTTCTTCCACCCCCCCCCCCCCCCTCACCGCTGTCTCAAGGACACACATCGTTGAATATCCATTACCCATATCTCCCTCAAGTCTTCTACCCATCTCCCTATCCCGCCATGATCCTCAGGTTCAAAGCTCGAAATCTCCGCTCTACACATTTGCTTTTCCTCACATCTTTCCTGCTCCTGGCTTGACTTCCTCCCCATTTCTCTTCCGGCAGTCTCACTAGGTAGCTAAACCGATGCCAAATCTACTATGAAAGAGGCCTAGTTGTTCTGCGTACCAACTTTGGAAAAGAAAAGGCCACTTTAAGTCCAATGTTTCTAAATCCCTACCTTTCTTACGTTTTTGTGCCTAATCTCTTTGCAATTACAATCAAAAGTAGACACTCCAAAATCTTTAAGCTTCCGACTGAAGGCCTTGAAAAAAATTTATTTAAATTCACATCATCACACTGTGAGATAAATTGGTCATTTAATGATTATTCTATCTTACAATATTGCAGCCAATATCAATTGGATCAGTGGTATTGCATTGAAGGGTCATTTGTGAAGTGCATTGCATTTTGTGTCACTGCATTGTACTGTATATTACAGTCTCAATCCCATGCTGAGTACAGCCCAGGCCAGGAAGTAAACGAATCACAAAGAGAAGTTCCCAGGCCACGAAAGGAATAAACCACAAAGAATACAAGAGTACAGAGATTGGGCAAGACTGCAAGAGTGAATGGTGATAGAAGAGTGATAGGAGATTGCCAGTAAACGTGAACGGAAGGGTGTACAAAAAGATGGTGAAACAGCATGAAAACTATCTGATGCGGAACAAAAACAGTTGCAGTTACAAAAGAGAAGGAGATGAAATAAAAGTTGCAGAGAAGAAGACGGCGAGGTTCAGTTTGGGTGAAACAAGACTGGACAGCTAGGAATCAGGTGTTAACAGAGAAGCTCAAAGTTACGGAGCTGAAAAAAAAAGCTATGAGAAATACAAGAGAGACTAACCTGGAATTTCCGATGGTCTGCAAGATCAACTTTGTTCAGCATTAATATTCTTGGCTTAGCAGCTACAAATTCATAAAAGTTTGGGTTTCTTCCAACATTAGGAATATGACAGTAAGTTAAAGAAAATTGCAATGAAAATTGCCATCGAGGTGCAAGACAGGCAAAAAAGAAATACATCAGATGTTTAAAGGCATATGAGATAATTCTACTTCAGATGCATTGTTTTGTTTGGCCCTGTTTGATATACACTGAAGATTTGAGTCATAGAATTTAGTTAAAGTATAAAAATCAGATGAATGACAGGAAGTTGAAAGATTTATTCTTTAACTGCACATATGCTGGTGTAACCTGGGGCTCTGTCATCTCCCCTGTACTCTTCATTCTCTTCATAAACTACCTACTAACCTCTACGTCTTCCAGCATTCACTCCTTTGCTGATGATACCTTCCTAAGTTCTTCATTTTCATTCAATTCAAATGGGGACAATGCAGAAACCTCCACGTTGGTGTCCATGGATATCGACCGCCAAAAGTGATCTCGACTCGTTTTTGTCGGCTCATAACCGATTCTGCAACCACTTTCCCTCAAAGCACGTTTGAGGGAGAGACTCGATGAAAAATTCAATCCAAATGACCATGCTTCTAGCGATATTCCACTCCACAGAAACATTTCAGCCTCACTGCTCCCCAATGATCTGACAGCTATTGAGAAGTGGGGTAAAGACAACCTAGTTTCGTTCAATCAAAGCGAGACGAAACAGGCTGTCATTTCACGCAAATGTAATCAAAACTTTCCACCTGTCCTCATGAATGGTGATGAACTGAACATTTCAGCTTCTTTCACACAACTTGGTCGTTCTCTTTCATCTAATCTCGCTTGGAAAACTCACATCCATTCCCTTGCTAAACATGCATCTCAAAAGCTCGGTTTCCTCGCCAGAGCCCGCGGGTTTTTCTCATCTTCTCACCTTCTATCTATATACAAGTCCCAAACCCGTCCTTCTTTAGCGTGCTGCTCCCACGTCTGGGGTGGTGCTCCAAAATCCACTCTCTGTCTTCTCGACAAAGTCCAGTCCAAAGCCATTCGTCTCATCAATAATCCTAACCTCACCAAATCGCTCCAACCTCTTGCCCATAGTCGTTTAGTTGGAGATCTTTCCATCTTTTACAGATACTTTAATGGACATTGTTCTCAGGAGATCAGGGATATTATTCCAGTTCCTCTGAGACGTGTCAGGAGATCAATTCAATTTGCAGAATTTGTTTTCAAATGCTTAAATGGAACAGCTCCTGAAGCCCTCCATAGCTATTTTATGAAACTTGAACACGGAAAAACAACAAGACCTAATAGTGCGGACTTGGGGGTGCCGAAAATTAGAACGGAAAGTGGAAGAAGAGGGGTTTATTACTGCGGAACAAAGATCTTCAACAACTTGCCACTTCATCTGAAAACTGAGAAATATTACATCCACTTCAGAAAAGCATTGAAGGAGGATTTTATTGATTAAACTTGTGTAACTTTTTCATGGACAAACTTTTGATGAATGCGACATTTTACTTGTTATCGACAACTTTTAACATTTCTTAATGAATTATTTGTATATTTTCTGTAAGTAATTTTTCATATTTTTTATACATGGCTTCTCTTGATAGCAGCTATATTTAAAGCCGATTGCCGATTGCCGCAGCTATATTTGAATTACCCTGTAAAAATGTAGTATTATTATTATTATAATTAGGACCAACAGAAGCTCACTCAACTTATTCACACCCTTTCCAAGTTTCACTGCCTAATCCACGAACTCTATCTCACAAATCATCATTCATCCCAAGAACAGGCACTTACAATCTGCCATCTTTCAAATCTAAGATCAATAAACTTGATCTGATCTCTCTCCTCTCTTAGCTTTTCACTTTCTTCTTGCTTCCTTTGTTGATGCTTTGTATAGGTCACCATGGCCTTTCCTCAACATAACGCACTAAAAAAACATAAGTGGACAGTAATCTCAATGAGACAACAAACTACTGAAGCTTAATGCACTGTGATCCATGGAACCAAGACCCTTGATCCTTTCCTTCACCAGGAAATCCACAGTTACCTCCTAGTGCTGTGGTGCTATACTGCGATAGTTAAATGAATGTGAAATGATTCTTAGTTTGACCAACCGTGGTTGGCATGGTGGCAAAACAGAGTTCATCTCTAGTGGGCTCCAAGTACCAGGTGTAAGAAAAATTTCTTCCCATTTCTGGATGGCCTCCATCTGGCTACCCAGAGCTAACTGATTACCTGGAATTAAGCTGGGGGACTGCAGCAAGGAAACAAACTGACCATCCTATCTAAAGATGTGATGACTAAAAATGTTACCCCGTTCATAGCATAGTATCTTTTAACCCTTGCCTTGAGTATGAGACCCACCTGCACTTTCTTTACTTTTGACTGGTGGTAGATGAGTTTAACTCCTCATTGGGCGCAGTAACACCACTCTACCTCTTGGTGCCTTCAGTGAATATGTCGCTTTCAGCTCTAGGGTAGAGATGCCGGTGCTTGTGGTTGGTTTGTCATTGTGAACAGGGGCTGTAGGAGACAAATTTGCCAGTCTGTTCCCTGGCTATACCTGAGGGTACCATTGTAAAGGATGCACTGCAGGCCCCGCCGCCAGATAGTACAGAGGCCCAAACCTATTGGTAGCACATTGGGAGGCTGCCTCGTCAGCTGGTGTATAATCCCGGGCTACCTGTTATGCCAGTTTTCAACTGGAGCCACTCATAGCTTGCAACTCCACGGGGGCTTCTAAGGCCATAGGATAGCTAAGGGAACTCTCCAAGGGTCTCAGATTACCATTACCGCTGTCATTTTGACCGATCCAACCACTATCCACCCTGTCCCAAATATGCCTAATAATCTGTAACATAGTATATATGCATCTCCATGTCAACAAATTCCCTTGAGTATCACCGTTGACTTGCTATACATCAATCCATGGCTAAAGAGCATAACTTAAGGTACTTTTCTCTTCATCTGGAGAATATCACTCAACTACTACAGCTACATGCAATGTGTCATTGTGTCTGAAACAAGGTTGCTTGGCGTCATGGAGAGTTATCTATTGTATCAAAAACGTAATACATTTGAAGGATACTCTGGCATCGTGAACTTCTATGACACAGTCACAGTTACTAAGCATGGCTCTGAAAGCTTTCAGCCCTAAAAACATGAGATACATTGATATCAACAAGATAGCAAGGAAAAGCTAATTAATTTTTTTATGATGAAAGTGCATCTGCCATTTCACAGATAGTACTGGTCGATAATTGAGCCAACGTTGATCAAAACAAGGTGTTTCAGGAAACACTAAATACTCGGGGATTAGACCCACTATTTCAGTATATTTCATGTCGGTCTTTCTGCGTATGGCGAAATAAAGCCTTGAAGTAATTTCCCACCTTGTGCCATATGGCTAGGAAACCAGCTCCGGAAGCTAGACGCTGTAAGATGTGCTGGAAATTCAAAGTGCTCCCGGAATGTCGCAACTGTGTTTCGTATCATCTTTGATTCTGTAAAACTGCTCGCTTTTTTCAACTATACTCTATCTAGTAGAGTGAGAATGTATACAATGGAGGGACCGTTCTCTACGTGAGGGAGCCATTATGCCAGCTATGAAGTAGGAGCCTCGATGAATCAAACTTGCAGTCGAGGCTGGTGCTCCCATCAGGATTGGTATTCTTGAATCTCAAATTATGTGCCTCGCTTGGCTGCAAAATATACGTTGACAATATCGAGGGCTTGAGACTCTTTTCCCCAGTTCTTGACGACTACACAGCTGCACTCTTGCTTGTCCCTCTTTGTCAATTTTGCAAAGACCAGCCCATTCACCCAGTTTCTTGTTGTCATCAACCTTAAGTAAGTTGATGTTATCTTCAGCACAAGGGCTTCAATGAGATTGACATACATCTTCTCATCATTCGTTGACAAGCACACAGAGAACTGCTTCCCGCTTGTATAGAGTTTTGGTTGCCTCGTGGAATCCTCTTGACAAACCGTCATGAACAAGGGCTGTTTTCAGGACTTCGTGTACAGCTGTGTTGATGTCCATTGCACCGGTGGCGGCTGGAGCTTTATCTCTATCTCCCGCATCAGACATTTTAGCAAGTAGATGTCCTCAAATGATATTTTCACGATTTCAAGTAACGTTGCTGTGGCCAAACCAACTAGTAGCACCGCAGCCAAGGTTGATACCCCTCTAAAAATGCACCGTCTTTGCATGGCTGCGGAGAGGATTTATGGGACTCCGGACAGGGTGAAAGGTTATTAGCAAGGCATTCCAGTGACGAGCTCCTCCAAAGGGTCTGGCCTCGGAAATTTTTGAATACGATGGCTGCTAGAATTTCTATGGTGGCTATTTTAGATGCCAAAATTGTGATGGTGGCTAGATTCCTCCTGTGGCTATTACATTTTTGGTTATTTTAATGTAATTTGAGTATAAGTGAAATATTTACGTCATAGTACATAAAAATGAAAATTTATCTGCCAATTTTTTTGTTTTCTTGTTTTGTTTTAGTGAGATATGTTGGGGAAAGGCCATGGTGGCCTATACAATGCCTCAACGACGGAAGAAAGAAGAAAGTGAGAGGCTAAGAGGAGAGAAAGATCAGATCAAGTTTATTGATCTTGGATTTGAAATATGGCAAGTTGTAAGTTTCAGGAAAGCAAGAAGAAGGCAAGACGTTTCATAAGTTGCATGTTCTAGGAATTAATGATGATTTGTAGGACAGGGTTCATGAAGTAGGAAGTGAAACTTGGAAAGGGTGTGAATGAGTTGAGCTTCTGGTGGTCCTGACATGCCTTAGAGGAACTGGAATAATATCCCTGATCTCCTGAGAACAATGTCCGTTAAAGTATCTGTAAAAGATGGAAAGATCTCCAACCAAACGACTATGGGAAAGAGGTTGGAGCGATTTGGTGAGGTTAGGATCATTGATGAGACAAATGACTTTGGACTGGACTTTGTCGAGAAGACAGAGAGTAGATTTTGGAGCACCACCCCAGATGTGGGAGCAGTACTCTAAAGAAGGACGGATTTGGGACTTGTATTTAGATAGAAGGTGAGAAGATGAGAAAAACCCGCGGGCTCTGGCGAGGAAACAAGCCTTTGAGATGCATGTTTAGCAAGGGAATGGATGTGAGTTTTCAGAACGAGAAGCCAGTCACGATAACTCTATCTGAGAGGAAGATCCAGGAAGAGGCACTTTATGACTTGTAGATCAATGTCTGCACTGTTATCATTTATCGTGTCACAGTGGAGATAAAGAGGAGATTCAAGAGCATTGGCGAAATATGCTAGAGGCAAAGTTTTCCTCGGCCATACCCAAGGATGAGGGAAGATGACCTGGCAAAAGGTGCCGAATTCTGTGCAGCATACAAGAATGACGTCCTGATCAGTTGCTTCAACCATTCCAGCTGTTAAACAAGCTCCAGCACTTGAAATTGCAAACCCTTGTTTTCCAATGCTTTCATTGCTTTAAGGTTGTTTCTAGCTTTTCCTGTTAGTGTTGCTTCAGCTGAAAGATCATTCGGTAACCTCGAAGTCATAAAGAATTATCTTTGCTTTGCCACTGGCTAAAAGAGGCTCAGCTTCCTAGCTTCAATTTCCATACAAACTGATGTCGCCGAAAAACTCGAATTTACCTCCATAACTGATCATTTGCAGATGCAAAGGCCGGAAGGGCATTTCTTTAGTAGATACACTGATAGGAAGTAGTTCTGTTGGTTAACTGGAAAGTTCTCTGATACTTCTAGCTCAGTTTGAGAAAACATGGTTGGGTACTACTGTCTCTGCTTCTACCTTACTTCCTTTAAACGATGTTGATATAAATGTTGACAGTTATTGATGAAACACCTAGTTCGGTGGTATTCCTGGCCCCCTCTCCTCAGTACTCCACCCCCCCCCCCCCCGATGCTCATCTCAAGCACTAATCAATTTGGCTTCATGCTTCTCCCTATTAAGGATATTCATCCTTGAAAAGGTGAACTACGTGCCTTCGTGGGCTGCTCTTTCTCGTTTTTCGTCGTTGAAACAGTCCATCCACCTTTTTGGATCCTCCAGCTCTTCTTGGAGATTTCCATTCATCTGTGTCAGTGCATTTCCTTGCGAGATTTCTTGGCACACGCTCGCATGCAAATCCGCGCCTTCTTCACATGCATTTTCCTGCTTTGCGTCTGACGCTAGCCATTTCGAATCTTCTTAATTACACATTGTGGGGATGTCTAACTAAGATTCACATATTACTACAATCTAAAATTAATGGCAAACATTCTACCCCGTTAATTGCACAGATTTCTCTTACTTCACCTGTTTTTGTTTTCCGATCTCATTTCCGTAGATTTAATCACGCCATGATTTAATTACATGTCCAAGCAGCATTTACAGTCCACGCTTTTTCTGTATGGATGTAGGTCGTTCTGCCAGTACGTAACATCGAGTACATCGCACTGAGTTTCAAACGCTGCAGACGATTCACTGCAGATTTTTGAAAAACTTCAATAGGATTTATCATGAACGCCTCTAACTCAACAAATATGCTGGCAAAAAATGAAAGACTTTTCAGTACTCCGATGAGCACCTTTATAAATGTACTGTATGCAATCGTATCCCTGGCTGGATTTCTTAATAGCCTCCTAGTTATACTGGTTTTTTATAGAGAGCAACGTCTAAGAAGACCCCTTAACGTGATTTTGCTCAACTTATTCATTGCAGACATGATGTTCAGTTTAAGTATACAGCCATACATCTGGACTGATATTACGTGGATGACTGAAAGCGGCACAAATACTGGGATTTTGTGTGCTATCACGGTGGCCTTGGCGATTCCTATGATTTTCATGATGCCAAATTGTCTCTCATTGATTGCCGTTACCATCCTACGTTATTTCACTATCGTTCGAAACTACCGCGGTTTTCTTGTTACATCAAAGAAGGCAATAGGCATTTTCATGGTCTCTTCGTGGCTACTTGGCCTTGCGACAGCCGTTCCAAATCTATTGATATCTGGGTACGACCAGGCAAAGTCAACATGCTACCGACGAGAGCGTTTTGGGATTAAGCCTGCACTGTATGCTGTCGTCTCAACTAGTTTGTTTTTCCTTGGCCCTCTACTTGCAATGCTTCTTTGTTACACAGCTTTGGCTCTTCATATTTGGAAGCAGAGTAAGTCTTCAAATTTAAACACTAGTGTTTCAGGAAGAGCAAGGAAAAGCATATCCGCTCTTTTAGGGCTGCTGATACTTGCTCTATTGACTTTTTGGTCTCCTCTCTTCATGGTATGGTTTCTAGGGAGAGCACTTGACACCTTTTCTCCTGACAGAGACGGCGAAACTCAAAGGCAGCGTTGGTTGAGAGTAACTGTGCTATTTGCTGCACTAAACCCGGTCATGGACCCGTTAATCTACGCTTATTCTAGCTCTGAGTACAGAGCAGGTCTTACCAATCTACTGCGTCACCTTCGAGGGAGAGTTCAGGTTGGACGGAGAGCGGGCGTGCGACCAATTAGAGTGGCATTCAAACCAACGATGTGGAACTAGTTCCTTCTTCCTTCTTCTTTCTTTTTCTTTTAGCTGTTCCTGCATCTTATAAAACAAACGTCCTGCATTCTTCCGCATCTTTTAAGCCATGTGACCTCACGTGTTGAAGGAATGTCAGCAGTCTCGAAACAGGACATCTTCACGGCATTCGGTGCCATTCCTGATGCCAACTTCTTTTGACAAGTCTCACGACACGGGAGCTATCCGGATGGATCCGTTCTATGGAAATGGAGAGCCAGTTCAACATCGCATGAATTTATAGGCGTCAGCTTGTCTGAGAAAAATACTTTGTTCTCAGCACATGAAAATGCAGGAAAACGGAGGTAAATGCAGCGGGGCTTTGAGTCTCATCGCTTGCAGAGATATTGCAACCAAAGACTCAATTCGTCGCTTTGCATTTGCAGTTTTATCTCCAGGTTGATAATTCGAGGTTGCTGTACTCACGATCAGAGGCAGTTTGCAAATGGCTTGAGCATGTCCCTGCACAGTCGTATTGTGTAGTAAGGGCTGAGCAATGTAAAAACCTGCTTTATAGGAAATATATATATAACGTGTGTTTTACTTTGAAATGAAATCAACGTGTAACTTCGTCTCCGCCTACTCATCACTGACTCTTTGTCACTGCCTACTCATCACTGACTCTTCGTCACTGCCTACTCATCACTGTCTCTTTGTCACTGCCTACTCATCACTGTCTCTTTGTCACTGCCTACTCATCACTGACTCTTTGTCACTGCCTACTCATCACTGACTCTTTGTCACTGCCTACTCATCACTGACTCTTCGTCTCTGCCTACTCGTCACTGACTCTTTGTCACTGCCTACTCATCACTGACTCTTCGTCTCTGCCTACTCATCACTGACTCTTCGTCTCTGCCTACTCATCACTGACCCTTTGTCACTGCCTACTTGACACTGACTCTTCGTGTCGTTATCTACTCGTGTCTAACTGTTCGTCTCTAACTAAACTGCGTGCATCACATGATAAATGACATATCAACACGTGACCAGGATTTCCCGTGATGATAACACACAACTAGTGCCGAGATCTCTACAGCAAGTCGTGCACGTTTCTCGATGCCCTCTGTCTGTCGCTGTTCACCCCCAGCCAATGGGTACCTAGCGTAAGTTGTCACGTGACGTGTGACGAGGAAAGGAACGGGCTACCATGCCTACTCGTAAAGGCTTGCATGAGAATATAATGCGATTTTGCTAGTTGCATTGATTGTTAGTTGTACATTGCTATATTGCTTCTTTGACTCACGTTATTAGCTATGTTGAACAACCTCGCTGGTCTTTGTGATGGTCACCGTGCTAGCGAATTTCGTTGCAGAAAGCAATCAATCAATTTTTAATGAATTTATCCTTTGAATGGCGTAATTTTTGCCTCGAAACGCTTCGGCTTAATGTTCAAAAAGGGGACCATATTTTCAGCGGTAAACACTGCCTCAAAGTCCCGTAGGAATTTCCTGCTCTTACGCAAATACGTAATTACAGCATGCATAAATTATGCATGGATGTAATGCAATCTTAAGTGCATTCTGATAAATCATTCATTCTGCCGTGTCATCTATTCCTGCCTTCCAGAAGGTGGCTCTGTTTTCTACAACTCGAATTCAATGATCGTGCTGTTCTCCAATTTCTGCATCAGCGGCTTTCATTTCTTTTTTTGAGTAATTCCAATTGTTCTCAAAAGATGCCGCAAATGCTCTTCTCATGTCTTTTATCTCCTGTGTATCGAAACAGCCTAATTATTGGGTCCCATCATGAGTCCTGCGAGTGAGCGAATACATCTCCGAGGATGGTCTCACGACCGACTCCAAATAAACTCCCCCGTTCGCTTCAACTCAGTCGAACTAATGAGCAAATTTTGAAGCAAATCAAAATTCATCCAGTGAAATAACAGCATAGTAGGAAGACGTATGTCTCTTCTGCCCTGGTTTGTGTCAAAATGACAGACATGAATAATCATCGTGAATTTTCAGCTATGATTCAGCAACTGCAAGCCATTTCACAACAAAATAATGAAACAGGGAGACTTGCTGCTGTTGCAGATGAAGAATTTCGTAACAGCTCAAAGTCATCTCTCGTACTTGTTTTCAAAAAGTTCTGAGGCAATACTGTCAGTCAAAGAAATACGGTCATTGAGGTGTTAGCACCATCAATAGAAACCAGAGTTGGATTAATGACTAGACCTTGTTTACACTTTAAGGAGCGAAACTCTGAAACGAACTTAACCCCGAGCAAGCTCCCTCTTTCTCTTCTTCGACAACAAGATATAGAGTTCAATTAGTTGCTATTCATGATAACAACGCTGTCATCACTTGTATTGGTTCAATTTTTTGAGATTTTGGCTCTGCCCTGAAAATCACTCACAAGTGTCTGAACTCCAAATATCCTGTGTGAAGTTTGCTTTTCCATAGCAGCTTCTTAATAATAAAATCTGCAGCAGTTGCTTTCTTATGACAGCCATGTGTCGTCACTTTGAGAATTATACTTAACTTCTACTCTGAAATGAGCAATGCAGCTGTCTTTGCATCTTTTAAAAACATCAGCAGTGCAGAAATCTTTCTCCGCGTCATGTCGTTACTCAGAAATAGCTTCAGCAATTCTACGCAGAGATGAGATAAAATGGACATGCTTACATTTTAATAGAATGAAAGCAAATGGAATTCATATGGGTTCAGAAATGTAACCCATTCCACTAGCAAACCTTGTGATTGCGTAAGTACAGTATGAAGGTCTGACACGCAAAAGAAAGGCTGGAAAAATCCGTTGCTGGCGAAGAATTAAACTGGTCAGCTGAATGCATAAAGCTATAACTCAGAGTTGTGCTTCTCTTGCAAAGTGACCCAAAATCTCTCATTGAACATGTACCGTAACTTTACATTCAATTAAGTCACAGAGTGGCTGCCGGTTTGGGTTATAATGTGGAGCACAGTGTAGAAAGATCAGTCGAAGCAAATTCGATCAATGACGAATATCATCCTATTGAAATGGAGTATTGACGGTCGTCTAAGACAGCATCCTTCAGAGAGCTTTATCCCTCGAAGGGGAGAAGTTCACAGCCCTCTCTTTAACTCCAATCCCTTGGTTCTTAATACCTTTATGTTGGAAGGGCTTCTTGCTCCGTGTATGGTCTAACTGCAGTGCTGAATCAATCCCAGACGCAATTTCGTATCATGGAGTTTCTAAGGCAATAAACTATAGAGTTAATACATCTATTCGAGTACGTCAGGAAATGCGATAAGGTTGTAAGTATATCAAAAGGACGGCCTGGGTCCGTTTGGGGGGAGATGCTAACAAAGGAAAGCACTGTGTACTGTAGATACAAGACTACCACTACTATGAAGAGGATTTTCACCGTCCTTATAGACTTTGCTAGTTGATTATTTGCTCTGCTGGTGCGACATACCGTATCTGCGGAATTACGAGAATTCTTCGCATGAACTTTGATACGCCTCACAACTTTAAGATAGAGGAATGCTACCAAAGATGTGTAACGACAGGACATGTAACAGGCCTACCACAACCCGCACAGAAAGAGAAGTTGAGTACAGCGTAGACATGATAGAGACTGCGACTGCGATTGCAGCTCCAAACGAGGCCATCACCTTGAAAGTGAAGTCATTCATTTAGAGGCTGTACCGATGCAACTTTGTAACTTGTGTGTAAAGATCGAAGGCTACCCCTATCAACATCAAAAAGGAAAAATATCCAAATAGAGTAACTGAGAATTCGATTGCCGTGTCCAGTTTTCAGTTTCTGGACTGAGTTGTTGCAAGATAAAGCCAAATAATAATGCAAGGATACACAACAGCCCCCGCAGTCATGTCTGAAATTGTCAATAGAATGATGAACTTGCTCGTATATGACTTCAGTTGGGCTGTTTTGTACAGAACGTACAACAAGATCGTGTTTGACAGTAAAACCATGATTGACATGAAGATCATTCCGATGGCAAATGATTGACGGCATATGGACGGCAGCGACAATTCAAAGAGTTGAGAACACACGTACATTTTCGACTCTTCGTTCCTTTGTTTCGGAGAGGTTTATTTTCTCGTGGTCTTTTTCGCTTATTATTTGTAGTATTGCTCCTCCAAAATCTTGACGATGCGAATTTGATAGAGATGGTCATATTTTAAGCACCTGCTTTTTCATACTGATCCCCGGTCAGAAAGAGCATTTCTCTTCTTAAAACGCTTCCAACAAGGATCGTAGAAATATGAATAACATTCGACATTGATGCAGCGACACTACCTCTTCGCTCTTGCAAACATTTACTTGAAAAATTCACAGTCTAATCTACTTGACACTACCAGTACTTCTGCCCACTGAACTAGATTTGATATCTTCTCGTAGGGATGCGAAGCTATCCGCATTGAACTCTGGTGCTGCCTTGTCGTTCTTTTCAACAATACGCGGAGCTTCGCTTACAGAATCAGCTCGTTTACATGTGCCTTTTTAGCCAAATTGCGTAGAATGAGGCAAGAGGCTCCATTGCAGGTACGAACTTTTTTTGAGCTTAAAAAAGTCATTAGCTCTTGAATAGCCATACACATCTGCTGATTGTGTGAGGTTTGTTCGATTCCAACCAACCAGAAGCTAATGGATTTATTTTGTTTTGTCTTTCACAGCTAAAAATTTGAAGGGATGAATTTTTACTAGTAGTATCACATGTGATTTTACTGAGATCGATACACAAACCAGAGAAAAGTTTCAATGCAAATGTGCCTCGTATTCTCTTACAGTGTACCAGCTTATACCATGAATATGCTTTTGCAAAGATACTCCTAGTGCTCAAACATCAATTGAGAGTGAAAATAACTCTGGTAGACGGACTGTGTTATCATGTGATTCGTCCTTTGATTCATATCCTGATAGTAAGGATCTGGCTTTCTATACATTCAACGAATGCCCCCGAAGCACCAATGAATGACCACACCAAAATTCCCCTGCGATAAGGAAAACCTTGCCTTTTATGATGGTGTCGATAAAAACTTTCAAGGCCGATTCAGTAATCTATCTTGTCTCTAGCACCTCTTATCATGGCAACAAATAGCGAGATATCCTAACACTAAGTTGTTAGTGATTAGGAGAACTTCAATGCTCGGGTACTTAGTGTAATGATTCCAGCCAGATAAAGCTGATGAGCCATGTTTATGTAAATGTGTGACGTAGATATGCTCAGAGTATGAAATACAGTTAAGACGGTTGTGTTTATCAGTGCAAAAAGGGAAAGCCGAGCTACGCTCATTTGCTATACAAACTGAAAGGAAGGTTGGTAAAATAGTTATTTCAATCGTACTGTAGCTCCTTGATAAGAACCTCATACGTTGAATGTTCTGTCGTACTCAAATATGCCTCTCATGCATCGATGTGAATTATTCTTGCGGTTCTGTTACAACATTCACCAAGCAATCGACAAAAGAATTCCAGCTTAGTTTTCTGGGGTTGACGATAGTCGGTAAGACGCTGTTATTATTGCTTGCTGTAATTTGCAGTCAAGCCAGTCTCCGTTCATTTCAAGCGTTAAAATCATGCTAGCGAATATTTAAGGCCAATAGTCTTTATTAATAGCATCATTTTAATTGGCAAGACAGTGGCATCTGTTGGTATGGAGAGTCTTCTCTTATCAGAATGATTGAAATAACAGACTTTTAAGTCTGGGTTCGATGAATGATAGCGGTTGCATGGCAAGGCTTGGATGCAAGGAGACTTTTAAAACCATGCAAGTGCATTATAATTCAATGAAATTGAAATAGCTTCTCGTGGACTGAACGTAGCTTGTGTACCCTTGAAGCTCTAAGCTGCACGGAAGTGTTGAATCAAAATTATGCAGTCTTGCTTTTTGGTCATGGAAGATGATTGAACTCTATGATGATTATGCTGCTCAAAATGCTGATGCATAATTTCATTGTGAGAAGGATCGGTTCATCCTGTGGTAATTATCTCAGTGTGAAACAATAGATAATGGCCGAGTGTGCAATATCAAAGTTTTGTACAACAAAAAATCCCGTATGCCTCTGATTAGCAACGATTCTGATTGATCATGATTATGATCTGTTTGGGTGAAATTTTGCATCTCGATTCTTAAAGGCATTGCCCACTGCTGCATTTGTTTTTCCTGTCATGTGCCAATTCAAATATTCGCTTGCATTATGCCCCACATCTATGTCTGATGGTATTCCACTAAAGAAAGACTTATCATCTTTATAGCAACTCTTAGCAATCACAATCTGATTACTTGTTTCCCTTGCTATCTCAACCTGCTCGTTGGCGTCCCTCAAGGGCACTACCTCAGGCCCCTATTGCTTAAGGTGGTTAGCTCAATACATCAATCAAGAGACATAAGGCTCCTTTCATTTGATGGAATTCTGAGTCCTTTAATCCCCGTTCACTTCTTCAGATTGCTTGCCAAATTTTCTGTCAGAAGTAAGTTGTGGTGCCATGGTGTAATGCCAAGGATCTGGGCGGTGCCATTATAATGCAATTGTTGAAGTGTGAAAGTTAATATGTCAACAGATGTTGCTCTAAATCCTGTTACATTCATCACAACGAAAAGAACGTGGGCTTTAAGCTGGGTGTGGTATTTTTCTATCCTCAATTTCAATGCAAGAATAGCAACCAGAAAACTTCGGAGATTCATCAGATTTGATAACCGGCGCAAGTTTTGTGTTTGGGCATGGCTCACTTTAGCAATGCAGAGAGCGGGAGGAAATTTCATTAGTTAAAAATGCGACGCATTTATCAGTGATGACAATCATATTCACCCTTAGCCGTATGCATAGCATTACATACTCGATGGCTGAGGGTTGCAAAGCCAGAAACAGGAATACAACCTAATCTCTTGGGAACTGGATACCTATGGGGTACCTTCTAGCTTTCTCTCTATCCGGCAGCGCTTTTTCGTGGATTGAGCAGAATCTCAACCTAAACTATTCTATTACAACTCTGGACACTTCAGCTACTTTACTATTCAATGCACATTGTATCAGTACTAGAGGTAATAAAAGTGTCAGTGTACCATAGAAACGACCTTTCATAGAGCAAACCAGGACATTAATACAAGACGATGCTTGCTATTCTGCAAGAAAATGTGATAACAGAGCGGCTTTGCCAAGGTACCCCACATTTCACCAAAATAAACAGAGAGGGGAAAAAATCCAGGTATTTTTACAAGGGAGTGATCGTCTTTCTTCTGCACGCATTTAAACATCCAAGATCTATATAACTAGTGAAATTTTTCCAGCAACAAGGCCTGTTCATGAACCTGGTGGTACGACCCTGCATTTGTTGAAAGCCGCAACTCACGTGTGGCTTGTGGCTAAATTGAAACAAAATTTCCATAATTTTTTCCAGTCAAAAACGACTAGATAATGATCACTCTTCCGGTTGAATCTCCCTCCAGTCAAGAAAAATTGTAGTTTTATATTTTCTTATCTTGCAATTTCTCTCCTTGACTTGACCAAAGATTAGAGAACGGTGAAAAAGTTGGATTCATTTTAAACCTGCCAAAGCCACAGACCAAAGTATTGTCAGAACACTAGCCTGCATGTACTTAACCCTTGTATCTAAGTCTCAGGTAACATATGAGGGAAAGATTCTCGTAGAATTCTCAGTCCAGTCGTTGCTTTTTTCTAGGTGTAAAGAGGTAGACCAGCGAATTTTCGAAGCATGTTGAGGTACTTAGCAATTCTTTTTCCTCTGATATGCATGTGTCTTGCACCTGCCAGTGGCATTGGAACTCCTCATCTGGTCCCAAAAGTGACACGGGAAACCTCAGCTGCAGATGTGCAAGAATGGGCATGGGAGACGATGCTGATGTTGTACAATCTGAGTTTTCCTGGACAGCCACCGTCCGGTAAGTCCACTCGTTTCTTCTTGTCGTGTCGGATACAGCGGATGAGATATACATACTCTTTCAAGCGACATTGATGCTACTGCAGTGAAAACAAAATGCAACTTCTATCAAAGGATGGTCATTTTTTATTGCAGACGCAAAAATCTCATGTCTCTCAAATCTTCATCATCTAAATCACGTTAAATTGTTGTTGTTAATAGCCATGATTGCAAACGAGTTCATCGCTAAAACACCGCACCAATTCCATGCCCATCTATCAGCACGAGTAGCGCTGATGCAGACGATCAGAGCACATCTCATTGACAAAGCAAGGCTTGGTTGCAGACTCGCTTCTGAATGACGGCAACCACCATAGCCAATTTTCTTCTTGATCTACCTTGTAAGGTAGTGTTTCACTAGCTTTATTGGCTCTAAGACACAGGCCTTGCCAGCCATTGTCAGATATACGACTGGGGGATTAAGCAAGGCTTTTGTAGATAATTTTGCAGTGAAGCAGCCTAAACAGCTTGCAAATCAGGGGCGTATTTCCGTGTCATTTCATTTCAAACGATAGCAACATGAGACAATTGACCGGGAGCTATGGTGAATCGTTAAAGGGATAGCTTGGTAGAGTATTGAATTCAGGGTTACACGCAAGGGGCATTTCCTTGTCACCAGCAAGTCTCGGATATGAAAAATGAGGAGACGTGTGTAGTGGACCTGCGTCTCAGAATATCGACCAAGAGCATCAAGCAATTATCAGCAAATGTGTCCACAAAAGTACGAAAAGACGAATTCAAATTTTGAACAGAACACGTTTTATTAATAGTGAATAAGGAGAAGTGAAGAAGAAGAATAAAAGCACATTTTCCTTCTCGTGAGAAGATGGTGAGGTACTTAATAGGTCGACACGCCGCTCTCTCATGTAAACTAAAGGCAGTCTTCCAGGCAGAAAACGAAATTTCTGAACCTTCAGTCATAAAGCAAGCAGAGCAGTGACTCGATTCGTTCAGGCGCTTTGCAAAATAACTGCATGTCACTTTCCTTGAGGATGAGAATACATCGTAACAAACTCAATACCAGTTCTGTTCTTTTTATTTTGTCATAACACGTAACCTATCAAATGCGAGAAATATTTGTAAATTGTTCATGCAATGTCAAACGACCCAGTGAAATTCATATACAGCATATTCGTATACAAAAGATTCATATACAACATGTTTACATACAGCATATTCAAATACAACTCGGAATTCATCAGCAATATCACAACAAACTCCAACAATATTATCTTCATTGCTAAGAACTCCTTTCGCAAATTTAGCATGGTTTTAATTCTTTAAAAGATGTCGATAGATCCCCGCTTTTTGGCCATCAAATGACACCGTCCCATTTTCTGGTGAACGAGAAAAAAGCAGTGAATAGACAGGAAAATTGTCGTTGGCTCAGCAAAGTTGGCAATGGTTTTGCATTTGGTGGAGTAGAAATGTGCATCAACCAGATTAAATATGAATATAGATAATTATAAGAATTATAAGAGTGAAAAGGACTGTTGATAGAGAGAATGCGAGTCACTTCACATCCGTTTTTTAATTCACCATTTTTTAAATATCCCTTTCCTCTGACACCTCCTAGCTGCAGTAAACTTTCATTCTCTGATTCTTGAATCCATGATACAAGATTGGCCTGCATCGTGCGTTGTAGATTCACAGAAAGATTCATCGCTTCATGTTCCCTGGTCGAAGAAAGACGGGATATTTTCAATCAAGAGAAATAGACCACTGGCAATGGTCATGTTTGAATTAATGCCACGCGAGTTTGTCTCTTGCAAACTATTTCTCACATTTTTGGTTAGGCTTAAAAAATTCTTATCTGAAAGGGATGTTTTATGAATTGTTTACTGACGTTAAAAACAGACAGTTGCATTTCTATAAAAAGCTTCAGTATTGACCCTCGTGTATAGGTTTTTAACCCATGCCTCTCTGGAGATCTACATTGCACAATCCAACGGAAAGAGACTAAGGCAACAAATGGATAGAGGCATGTTCTTAACATGCAAAGCAGTTTTCTTTTACTTGGTCAACGCCACCGCATGTACCAACCTTTTTCTGAGGTCATGCAAAACGAGCTGAAGTATATCAATCGGCCTGACATGCTTTTTCTGGGTGGAGGTGGGAAGAATGAAGTAAAACGATCGAAATAAAGACTTCAACGAGAAAGGATAGAAACAATGGCTGTTACTTTGATTCAAACGATCGAAATCTTCGTTGTCGGCAAATTTAGTCTCCATTGATTCTTCCTTGTCAAGTTTTTTCTAGTTGCCCTATTTTTCTTCGGAACAGAGAGCTTCCGTTTCCTCGAGCTGAAATTTTGATACTTTACCACACCATTTGTCCACTTAACAGCTAGCCAACGGCAGGTGCTATTTTCGTCTGCTTTATCTCCAAGGGAATTTCAACACTGTCTTTTAGCGACACTTCTTGAACGGAGATGATCGAGCTAATTACGTGTGTTATTGGAATGATTTGTGGCAATTACGATAATGCTAAATTTAGAGAAAGAGTGGCTCAAGACGTGAATAGTAACACAATGCTATCAGGCGATGGGGAAACGGGGAAAATTTCTGGCTCCTTCCTAATTAATGCTCATTAGCCATAGAACTGGATATAAGATGATTTTGAAAGAGTTAAAAGATAATGAACATTTTAGGTTTTATGGACCTGCGTACGTGTGGCTTGGTAGCTTGCGACCTATAATTCGTCCACATTCTTGTCCATGTGTATGGTTTTAAAGGCTTTTCAAGTGCACATTGCTGTAGAAGTGTCCTACGATCGATTCCGATTGCAAAATATTTCCAAAAAGCCACGTTTTTTATTCTCCAGTGGACGATCGTCCCGACAAGAGACCGTCTAATCCACGGACCAAAAGACGGTTTATTTTGGCTTGCTGTGACGTAGTCATATCTGATTTAGCGAGAATCGTGTGTTTCGCTAAACCTCTATGGACCTCGGGCTGGGTATGTCTCAAAGTGAGTCACGAGTAGGATATACTGCTGCACTGCTGCGTAGCATACTCCAACGCGACACGAGCAGAACCCATAGACAAGTTGGTGAGCGTTTCTGGGGTCGTGGATGTTGACGAGGTAGCTCTCCGTTGCCTTTCTCGCCTGTTGTAACGTCTTGTTGAAACAAGAAGACGAAAATACGTCTCTTCCATGCTAATGAAAAGATGTAAACGTTGAGATAAAGTGATGTGAAATGAAATGAAGAGGTTATGTACAGGCCACCCTACTTCCACTTCACGATGCAGGTTCTCACAGTTGTACCACTCTAACAAGGTGCTACCCAATACCCGTATCAATATCAATCAATCTTACGTCTTTGCTGATAACTCAACTCCGTGTTTAAAACCGAACCGATTGTGAGAAAATTCTTATCGTTTATTGATTAAGCCATCTCTCAACACAGAATACCGAAAGAATCTTTGAAATAACTTCGCTTCAACAGAAAGAAAGGGCGAGATTGTAGATGCGATGTTTGAAGGGTAATGAAGATGACGATGGCATAGCTTATGGCTTTGAGGCAATCACATTTCTGTCAACGTGGTGAGATTATGGCATAGTCGCTTCCTGCTAAAGGCGTATGATACCGCCACGAGATAGTTAAAGTCATAATCTGTTATCTCTAAATGTTTCTTACGCACCAAATCTGTCAAAAATGGTTGCCAGTATTTTGACTTGTTGCGTGTAAGACGATCATGGTTGGTACTGTTGACCCAAAAGCAACAGTGTTGGCAAATAACGAGCAACAGGGTATCCAATGCTTCGACTCAAATAAGCTGTTGCCTCTATTGGTAAATAGCTAGTCGTACATTGAAGAGGTGCAACGTAGTACCAAAGGTGGTTGGGCGACTGGAACCAATATTGAATCGGAGTCTTCCACCTTCTTATTCTGCTTCTTATTCTGCTTCTTCTTTTTATCTTCATTTACTTTTTCTTCTCCTTCTTCAGCCTTTTTTCCCTTTGTATTCGTCATTAATTGACTTAATGAGCGCTTTATGTGGCTCCTTCTTAATCTACACTCATTCAAGTAGATTTATGAAACTGCCCTTTTTCATTCGTTTGGGCTCGGGACCAGCTTCAAGAATTTCTAGCTTGGAAAAACCAGAGACTGAATCCGGTCACTGATAAATTATGTTGCAGTGACGTCGTCATACGACTGGCGGAGACTCCTTTTGTCACATAGCCATGATGAAGCTCCCTAGAAATACTGACAGATTTATTAGCACGATCATATGACACACAATTTTGTCTCTGCTAGGTCGCTTTCATCTGCCATAATTTGGTCCAGGAATAAACAAATCATTTGTAGATTTGCGTGCGATCTGCATCTGGCAGTCGACCAGAAAAGGAAACTAACTTCATATTGTCCAGACGACCAGCTGTAGAACCCACTAAACTCCAATTATTGCAACCTAACGTCTGTGCAAAAGTAACCTCACGTTATGCAGATGTTTTATCAAGTCGTTGATGACTCGACTGAAAAAATGCCACCATGAAATTCTAAACGAATTAAGCAAGGAACAGATAATGAGAGCGAAGATTGTTTCGCAAGCCAAGTGAACGTAATGTGTTACAGCTGATGGTGTAAAGTCCTGACATAGGGTTGGTTGTCATAAGTATCGCCTCTTGAAAGAGGTGACACTAAACCAGCAACTTGATTATTTCAGAATGATTGTTTCTGCGCATTACATCAGCTCGCGTATTCCATCTTATCCACTACTTTGACGTCACCTGTACCTTGACAGTTGGAACACCGTTCGTGATGCCAGGACGTGGCTCGAGATGTCGCGCTATTGTTGGGGGTTCGTCCACCCACTGGTGCCATGCATGTATCCTGCGTCGGATGTTATGCCCTGCTAGAGGTAGGGGTTCCCATATCCAGCCAGCATTCATCGTCATAATCGCTCGATTTTGGGCCATTTTCTTGAAGTTCTACTTTCTCATTTAAGCGAATACCCATCATGCTCAATTCTGGGTTCGACAGAAGCCACAATCAGGCTCCAAGATCTAAGGAAGTTGATTTACTTCAACAAACTGCATGCCAAACTCAAATTTAGAGCAACAGAGACTAGATGCAATGTTCCGAGTGTTTGAACAACTTTATGAGATCGTTGCCCGTTGCCTCTTTCATCTACAATTCTTTACAAGGTAAAAGGTGCATGAGGTCATCTTACAATGCTCCAAGCTAACCCTTGGCTATCTGTGCTGCAGAATGAAATTCTTATTCACATGCAACTCAAGTATTGGAATCTACATCATTTTCAAAGTATAATCCCAGGCTTGACAGCATTGACCTGCTGTTTTGAGCGGTGGGGAATTTAGCAGGTGTCGCGCCAGAGGGGGGCAAGGGGGTTTTGCATTCCCTGTCAGGGAGTGCTAACCCCCATCGGGGAAGATGCCAAGTCTATGAGTAATCGTTATCGCATACTCGATCCCGAGCGTAGCAGAAACCAGAGACAGGGCTGAGTTTTTTTCTAGGGAAGTGGAAGTCACGAGGTCGCTTCCCGCTGCCTTCCTCACCAATGGCGTTTTAAAAGTGACACATGGAGGAATCGAACTGACAACCCTGTGTTGCGAGTCCGCATGCTTAACCACTACGCCACGGCACCACTATGAGCAATCGCTACGATATGAATTAAGAATCTAGACCCTTTTCGGGGGAACTCATCCCCCTATCAGGAGACCTAGTCCTCCGTCGGTAAAACTTTTTGACACGCTTGTGTTTGTGACAGGTGTTCTTCTTTCCTGGCCGATGTTTCGATACACGCCATTACTCGCCTCGATCTTCGCCTTTTCTATCCTGACTTACTCAATTCAATAGTCGCTAGTATCTGTATCTACGTATGTTTTCTTACCTCCATTTCTCTTCGGCTTTGATCAGGATTCATTTTGGTTGATTCAACGACCATCGGATTGACATGGTCTTTTGCTGCCATTTCCACCGTCCTCGTCAAATCTGATAGCACCTGTGTAGAGTTTCAGTATGAAGACAACGACCAATAAAGGCAGCTATTTTGTGTTAATTCAAGTAAATCCACATAAGCAATCATAAAGGTGACAGCATTCCAAGTTGGCAGTCTGCTTAAGACATTCCGGTTAGCTTACGAAAAGACGTTTCAACTGTATACTAGAGTCACCAACACTTATAATAAGGGGAAAAGGCAAAGTAAAGATGAATACTATATCGCATTAAACAAGAGGAAGATCCATGCAGTGGAAATGGAACCACGGACTTGCAGAAGAATATTAGGACGAATGAAGAAAAAACAAGTAAACAGCAATGGGGAACTCACATGTACAGTGTGATAAGGGGAGGGCAATTAGGATGGAGGATAACAGGGGAAGAAATGGCGATTCAAACAAGAAGCTAAAGGATCAGAGGACTGTTTGGGGCTAAGGTTTGGGCTGTCTTTAAGAATAAGGAGGCTTTCGCAAATGAGAAAGTCCTGGGGGTTACCATTTCTACTAAGGGTCTTCAAGTCATCCGACGAACCAGTGTAGTCTGAGCTAGTAATGTGTTCGCTGATGAATGAACCATTTTGTGAATTGATTTTACATCTACTTTTATCAACTATAAGATGCTCTAGAAACGGATATTAGAATTCATAGATACCTTACCATGATAAATAGCGCTACAACTTCTACACGTATACTTCAAGGTGACACAAGAGCATAATAACGATGAAAAGCGATCCTTACATTTGAAAGATTATGACACTCGGTTGGGAGATCTAAAAACGGTTAGTAACCCAATACTAGGGTAATATTTCATAAACAACTTGGGTACATTCTTTCTAGTCCTAATTCTTTGTGGTCCTAGAAAACGAATAAAATTAGTACAGTTTGTTTATCTTCAACCTCCTTAGCTGGTTTGGAATTGTGGCCAGTGAAAGTAAATGAAAGTATTTTTCCTGCAAATTCCACTGAGAAACCGTTTGCAATTTTGTTAAAAACAACTTCTAGATGAGGAAGCAAATGACAATCTTCAACTTCGCCTGTAAACTTTAAATTTGGGCGGACGCTTTTAATCAACTGAACTTAAAATGACGAAAATCTAGCCAGGGAAAACCTTTAGTTCTATCCAAGGAGACTTCCGTCAATTCTAGATTCTACTTATACATTTTTCATCCTTGATTCGGCTCTTTCTAGCTAATTGTTTTTCCGTCTTGGAGGAAAAATATTGTAATTAATGATTGTCCTCTTGATTAAAACCAATCTTATACCTTTCTTATGATGATAATACCTAGAAGGGTATTAAAGATGCTGATGTCTTTCTTAATTTCATCGGTGGCTTCCGATTTTATTCATAGTTGAATGAAAAGAAAAGAGTTTCGATATTTTGTAGGGTAGATTCGCGAGTGAGTCGCAATAAGAATACCAGCACAGTGTTGAATTTGAGGTAAAGATAACACGACACATAATTGTCTAGAATTGGTTATTGCCCGTTGCACTGCGATGAAGATGCCAGCAGAGTTTTGCGAGAAATCAAGGAACCATCCATATTGTTTCCAATTGCTGCAGCTAAAACAGAGCGCTTTTGAAGTTGATATTGTGTAACAGCTTTTACTAATATAGAAATTCAGTGATTGTCAATATGGTATGACAGACTGTAGCTTTCGTAAGGGAATATTGGCGGTTGCAGAGCTCCATGGTCGGCCATTTCTTCACTGATTTAAGCTGAGAGAGTGCCTTGAGTAGATGTCTGTTGCGATCTGTGATTGCCAGCACTTATTGTACATGGAAAGCCGATTCATGTAAATCTTTATCCCAATACCGACTTGACCGTAGAAAAGTTGATGGATAGAATTGAGTCGTCTACTTGGTAAGAGCGCTAAGAAACGTCCTGTTGCAGAGGCACTGCTCTGAGTCACGGCATTGCAAAGCCCGGTGGGTAGATTATGCCCCTTTGTCTGCTTCACCACTTGGAGGTAATTTACTTTTGTTACTATGATATCATTACGCTTTGCAATTCGATCTAAATTACTGTGCGGCGGATCCAAACAGGCCTAGATTCCGGCATTCCACTGTAGTCTAACCCGTAGACCTTGGCCAGCTTGGCCCAACCTTGTCACCGTACTCGTCTCTCGCAGGATCAAGTGCGTGTGACTGCATACAGCGCGATGGCAGCACCACCCGAAACAATTCCTTAGTGCAGGCCTTGTCCCCTCACTCAAGGAAGGACAACGTCATCGTCAGCCATGACGGACGGACAGCCTTAAGCAGTCACGTGTGTCATTCTCTCCTGCTTCCTTTTCCCGTTAATTATCAACGTTGATTCTAAGTTCAAGCTTATGATGCAAGTTTTACGGGTCAGTAATTAATCTATTCCTTCTCTTTACGATGACAGTTTTTCGTCTGCTCATTTTTAAGATATCAAGTAGATTCAGGCCTTAGATTTTCGTGTTTGGCTTGAGCTCAAATGAATGTAACATTGAACTGTGAATCTGATCAAAGCGATTCAGAGTTAGGGCGATCAGTACCATCGCCCACCGCCCCTGTCCCCGGACTTGCGCCAGGCATTCACTGACTGATTGGATAAAATGACGAACAGATGGCATCTGGAACGGAGCACAAATTTGGCTTAAGACCGTCATTTTCAGATCATTAGACACGTGCTCTACGAGTAAGCCAGCTACCTCTGGAAAGACAGCCCATTCACCAGGACACGATGAGGTGAACATTTGCATGTGAATCACACGACGTCCGCTACACTGGACTTAATAGCTGGTCTCCTCTGGTCCAAATCTCATTGTCTCTGTTGATTTTGTTAATATCCATATTTCTTTGGTAGAGGGGTCGTAATTTGCGGTGGATCAAACTTGGGGGTGTTTAGGGATGTCTAGCTTGGTAAGGATTAAAGCAATTTGAATTACTTTTCCTGCAGCAATTTAAGCCATTTTCCAATGCAACGGTTTCGTCAAGAATATGTGGACCACACAGCCTGCTTTGTCTGAGGTCAGCACAAACAATCAAAAACGTTCTTCATTTTGTGGCAATCTCTTCGTACGTCTTTTTTAGCATCCGCATGTCGAAATCTAGGACTGCAGAGCAGTTCTTTAGTGCCTTCTCTAAATATGATCGTATCTGGTGACTGCTACGCTTAGAATTGCATAGAGCCAGTGACTCTACTCAGTTACTACCTATACCGCAATGAAAGTCTGACCTAGATTTCCCAAAATGCTATTCAGCCTTTTTGAAGAAGACTAATTACTCAGAAATCGATATACACTTGCCATTTCTGAGGTTAAGATCAAACTAGCTGCTAGGTGAATGTCACAAAAGTGGTGAATTAATCCATCAACGGGCATTAACACAACCACTGCAAAAAAGGTTCCTTTTGGGAGCTATCCTTCTTTCGCTTTTCTTTACTTGGGTTCGGTATTTACAGGAAAACTTTCTCTAGCTCCTGTAAGTTTCCATATGAATGGTACCTTGAGGCTCGGTTCTGCTGAAGGGCTAGTCCCTTTTGAGAATACTGAGGTGATGAAAAATGGCATGAAATGAGTAACTAGCAGTCAGTCTAACGGCCAAATGGGCACAAAAAATAGGCTGTAAAGGAAATGACAGCTGAAGGTTGTCAGTGGTTTTTGACCAATGCGTAGACTCAAAGAGGATTGCCACTGTCACGGTTTGTGGATGGTAACAAAGATTCAATTATCCAATATTGGTCGTTTCACAGACAATCGTCTCCTTAATTACTGTTCCGTTTAACGCTTTAAGCAAGATAGAGGGATCCGGTCTCCCCTCCGAATCGTTCACATTGCTGCTGCTAACAAATTCACACAACGATCTGACACTCTCTCAAGAGTACCGGGAGAGAATCCGTCTAAGCATCGACCAATCCCCAATCAGCATAAGGAGCAGTCTTACGTCAAATAGCAAACTATTAGGCACGGTGTTTGAACTGGTAAGCCCTAAGCCGAGGATCGGGTGGTTGGATGCGATTATAAGGCAAATAGCTTGGATTCTCATTGAAACTGGCCATAAGCGGGCGAGAAGACAAGCAGCAGCTGGAGAAATGAGATACCAAGCAGCCTTCATCGTCTTCATTTGTCTGCTATCATCTGCGAAGGCTTCGAGAGGTGCCTGGTCTAGAAATAATGTCCAGCTGACGGTAGCGCAGTCGGTAGAGCTTGCTTGGGAAACGCTTAATCAAATTTTCGTCAACGTTTGGGGCAACCAGCCGCCGTCAGGTAACTACTCCTTTATGCAATTCACGTTTAGATAAGGCAAACAACACGATTTAATGGGCTAAGAGATTCTGGTGGCATTTGCGCAATGCCTGCAGCAGAACATGTTTGCAGCTTGAAGCAACGTGCGAGCGTTGAATCGTGGGCTGTTGCTTGCGTGCTTCATGACATCCACTTGGCAACGGCCACAGCAGTCGTCGGCTGCAATACAATCCAATTTGACTTCTCATTGTTTGCTGCATTAATACAGGTTCTATTTGGAACAGATTGGCTGGCCATCATGTGCACAGTTTAAATGCTTCACAAAGTGTCCATTATTGCAACTCTCCACGCAAGGAGCTGTTCCTCAATAAAAACAGTCACATAAAAGAAAATTGAAAAAATTCCAGGAACCTCAAAGCTAGTCAAGGTCTAGCGTGATTTGATCAGATTGAAGGAGCGTGGATAACATCGACACTAAACGTTTTTAGTCAACCTGGGTTTAAGTGTCCCTTAAGTAAATCATATTTCTTCTTTTCCTTCATGTCCTACACACAATTTATCTATTTCCTACAGTTTCTCAAATTTTCATAAGCCTGGTATGATAGTCTTGATCCTTGCCATAACAAACGCTAATAGATGCATCATACGATATCTTTGCATTCATGAAAAATTGTCTGTAAGGTACTGTATGTTAATATACAAGTAATCTCTCTCTAGACAAAGTTTAAGTTGAACGAAGCTAGTTGAAGCTAGTTGAAGCCTATTAATTCTTAGAACAGAATAAAAAGCTTATCTTTATTTTTGCTTCGATGCAGTCACGTGAAAGTTCTCTCGAGTTTTGATTCTCGTAAGTTAACGGTGGATTTCGGACGTCAAATATGAAAGAAGATTTTAACCACTCTTAGTCATGTTCGTAAGACACAGCATGAAGATGAATAGCTTCTATTGATACAAGCAGAAGATGTTTTTAAGCCGTGTCAGCTGATTTTCAATGGGATTGGATGGAACATCATAGCAGTTTCCAATCAAAGATTACAAACATTTATCGTGCTCCCTCGATTCCCTTTCAATTACACAGTCTTGTATCATCTTTCCTTCGATTGCTACGAAAATGTACCTTCCTTCGATTCACCCAGACCTTTCCTCTCGTATCCCTTTTCATATTCATGCAAATTGTTGCCACCTTTACCCATCCCCCCTCCAGGCTATAGATTGTCATCTGGTTTACCATCACCGGTATGGTATCCCTCCGTCCTGTAACAATCACCGCTCTTAATTATCGTGCGCCGATAGAGCGAGCCAGACAGTCATACCCAAAACAGTATTTCTTTAAGGAAGTGGGAAAAGATTTAAAGGGGATGATTCTTTCCAATAGATAACCTAGATCTCATTGGAATGCAATCTGAACCAGAAATTTAAAATCAGACGTCCTCTGTTCCTCTGTTACCTGTGAAGGCCTGCACCTACCTCTGGTCCGTAAACGGTCACGCTTTGGCGTCTCATATCTCTAGCCCTCTAGCCCTTAGCCATGTAATGGAGGACAGAGTTGCAACTTGCCAACTGTTACTGCTGTGTGTCTAACTCCCATGCTCTGTTCCAAAGGGCTGCGTTCTAGGGAGTAAAGCAGTATGTAAGGTTTTTGAAGGCTTGGTATGACCTGGCCGGGACAGCAAACCCTAATCTACCGCATTGCGTCTGAGTGCTGGTCCACTTGGGCATGGCAGTGGTAATTGCAGCAGGCAGATTAGCTCCCTGAAAGCCGTTAAGTGTCTTTTTATCATATTCTCTCGGTTGAAGAGGTCTGCAGCAAGAACCTTTAAAATTTCGTGAACTGCTCGTTGTGAATATTATTGAAAGATTTTACAGAAAACTGAGGTGGTGAACTGAGAACACAGAGTGGTGAACTTTTTGAGGCCTGTGGCTTGACATTGATAAAAACGTGGTTGTCCTGAAGCTGACCCGAAACCTCTCTTTGGATTAAGACACTCTTTGCCTGTGTTTACCCGATATCTTTGAGGCTGGCCTCGGTACCAACTAACATCGACATTAGACCTTTAGGGATTTGAAGAAAAATAAGAAAAGTCAGGAGCTAACCTTAAATGTAGGTGTAGGTGTTGTATAACCTCCTTGCATCATCTTTGCTACATAATCCTTGTTGCATCAACTCTATCACGTCACCTTTTGGTGTGTCACCTTTGCTTCATCAATTCGTTCTTCTCGATGTCAGCACACTTCTCCATTCAAGCGTCTGGAATTGCAAACATCCAGTGACTCTCGTCACTCTCAGTGGAGATAAAGGTGGACATGGAGATGTAGTTCAAACCATCAGAAATGACTTCCGTTAGTGTGTGCCTTGCGGTGCAACTAATTCACGCTGTGAAGCAAGCCTTTTGGGAGCTACTCGAAGGAGGCAGAGCCAAGGATCCACTAAGCCTTTCTTTGGTTTCCTGGCTCCTTAGAATATAGCACCGCCAATTTCGAAAAAAAATCAAGTTAATACAGTGCGGATAGCCAAATCTCTTCTCCTTATGCTGTTTTGACTTAGATCAGTGTAAAGTTGACAGGTCATAGCAATTGTCAATTGGTAAAAGACTAGCCCTAGAGAGGTGCGTGCAAGAGAGCAACGCCAAATCTATTGAGAAACATTGAGGTCACCGACAGTTGTTCATCTATTTCCTTCATCTTCGCGTTTCTTTTGCTCCACTTGGAGAACAAGCCTGATTTGGGGAGGAAAAGTTGAAGGAGTGTAACTTGACTGAGATTTCACTGAAGCGCAGGTGACAAAAGCTTTACCTTCTAAGAAGGCAAATTGCCAGCAGCCAGCCACTTGTATATCTCCTCTTTGTAGTACATTTCTTGCTTGGAGTTGTTTACTATGCAATTCAATTCAATGCTGCACAGCAACAAGCTGCTCGTCTTACCCTCTGTTTCAGCCTTCAAAGCATTCACAGAAACGAGGCATCTCTATTGTGTTTATGTGTGAAAAATAAACGTACTCAACTGTCTAATTCTATATCTCATTAATATGCGTCATAGATCACCATTCGTCCGTAAAGAATTTATTTTTGGTCGCTTACAGTGATCCTGCAAGATCATGTGTGATTTGTAGCAGAGTATTAATCCTAAGCGAAGCCACAACGAAATCCTGTCGTTATCTAATTCGACCCTAATTCTTGTTAACAGGCTGTCATGCAGTTAGAGTTTAAGCACTTCTTATTAACGGCAGCTGATTGTCTACATCAGGATTAAACCAGCTAACGATACTTCTTTACCCAATTTAAATCCATTCCTATTCAGACTGCTCTATTTTATCAATTGATAATTACATTATATTTCTTACCCTATTCTTCTCCATTTCATTATATTCCACCCTATTCCATCCCTTCCAATTCGATCTTATTCTACCCTATCCTTCTCCATTTCATTATATTCCACCCTACCCCATCCCTTCCAATTCGATCTTATTCTACCCTATCCTTCTCCATTTTATTATATTTCAACCTGTCCCATCCCTTCCAATTCCTTATTCTACCATATTCTGTCTTACACTTTCTTACTTTCTTCAATCGTGCACTGTTTCTTCTTCTTCTGTCCTTTCTCATTCCATCCCATCATTCCCTTCCCTTCTCTATTCAGTCCTATCCTCTTCTATGCTACAATCTATTACTTTGAACTAAAGCTATTCACTTTAAAGCTGAAGTACTTATTCACAACTAGAGACGCATGCTTCATTAACTGTCTGTCTGAAATTGAAATTTCTCGAAATCAGGAAAATTCTACGAAGCGGCAATCCAGATAACGAAGGAAGTTGCCACTGCGCATGCTGCTGCCCAGAGGAGTCCTGATGAAGCAATCGATGTGAAGAGGCTGGTGAAGTACATGAAAACAGCATCAGCTGCGTCCAAAAGCAAAGACCTTGCGCGATCAACATTGGCCAGGACATTATACGGATTCTTCAAGGTAAGCACTCGTAGTTAGAGCACCATTCGAATTTCTTATGAACAATGCGTCAACGAGCTGAGCACCATTTTCGATACGAGCGGCGTGGAGCCACCTGTTACAGAAGTACCATACAGGGCCACGGCATTGCGAGGTAGGGTAGCCAGCTCATCTCCTCCGTCTGCTGTGCCCATTTACTACTGGGTTGATAGATGGAGGAGATCTAGAAACGGGTGTGAATGTGGCATCGAACCTGTGACCATACGACCGGTGCTCCGATTGCTATGCCAGCGACTTTTCTGCATTGGTTTAGTTGTGTTAGCTAGCAGCTTCGCTGAATGTGAAGCATGGAGCTTTTTAACGAAGGAATGTTTGCATAGCAAGAAGCCTCTCACATTCGGTAGCGAATAATTTTGGGAACTTTTCCAGAAAATCAGCTCGTCACAGGGTGGGAGTTGAATCAAGTACACTTTCAAACCGCTGATTCAAAGGGTGTAGGGGTTATAAGTAGCGCGTGACGGCGGTAGGAAAGAGATCCAGCTGTAGAATAGGCAGTCTCGTTTCCATACAGCATGAAAATTTAGACTTAGATGAGAGTTCATTCACACATGGATTAAAGAGTTGATTAATGCTAACAGAAGAAGAATGTATTGATTTGTCTTTTTAAAGAAAGAAAGTTTAATTCCAATTTTCAGGCCTATATCAATGACGGATCGTCTCCATTTTCGTTGGGACTCAACTCGGTCTCCTTCGCAGCAGCTCATTTCCTTGAAACCCTCAGGGAACAAGTCGGAGAGAAGACGTTCAATAAGCTGGTTGCGAGAAATGGAGCAAAAACATTGACATTCACAATCGACCGGACGGGGAGTATGAAGGATGACATAAAGGCGGCCAAAGCAATCACGAAAGCAATTCTTGCCGAAGAGAGAGACGAAACGGTCGATTTCATTCTATCTACCTTCAGTGATCCAGGTATAGTGGCTTTTCGTCGTTCAAGCACGTTATCAGATTTGCCTATAGAGCAATTAGATTCTAAGGTGGCTACGAAATCTCTTTTCAGTGCTGAGTAAAAGTATGAATTTATCACAGAAAGTGAGAAGGAGAGAGAGAGAGACCCTGAGAGAGAGAGACCCTGAGAGAGAGAGACCCTGAGAGAGAGAGTAATCATAATTAAGGGTGTATCTGTAATGAATCAGTATTCTATGATTAAATGGCGTTTGCATCACGAATACATTCGGATGAAGGATTCATCCCATGCCGGGTCAGACGCAACGTCGTTTTTGATCCAAAGCATCCAAAACGCAGTGTGGACAGGAAAGTAACTTCAACCCAGGATGATTTCATGCACGTGCGAGTACTGATCTAAAGGATGCTTTGTCAAAATATAGGGGGAGAGACCCAAGACATCAGTGGGAATGCGGAAAAATACCTTAGAATTTAACCGGGGATGATGTGATTTGCAGTTTCATTTTCCTCTCAAACTTCGTGTCTACAGGCAGCTTCTGTTTGATTAATGAAAAACTGATCAATATTTTGGTTTAGGCTTTGGTCCCGTGGTTTATAAAGCTGAAAATGAAGGCAAGGCATTCCTGGCAAGCATTGACGCGATAGAACCGAAAGGTGGTGGCGACTGCCCAGAGATGGCATTTGCAGGCATTCTGGACGCATTGAATGCCGGCCCGCAATACGGATCGCCCTTGTTTGTTATCACCGACGCAAGTGCCAAAGACGATACGCTGACGAACGTAAAGACTGCAAAAGTCATTGCCCAAAGCACAGGTGTTACGATAAACTTCTTCACGAAGCCTAAAGGTTGTGATGACAAGGGAATCGACAGCTTTCGAGACCTTGCTGCTTTTACGTCTGGACAAGTATTCCCACTGAAGAGTGATAAAGAGCTAAAGAACTTAACAAATTTCGTCAAGGATAGCCTCGATAGTACTCAAATCATATCGGTCTCAAGGTAAATGACAATTTCACGGTCACGTTAACTAATTCATGGTTAGAACGAAGATTGTTTGCAGCCGACCTGGGTACTGCTCCCAGTACTCCCAGAATGCACCTCGAGCAATGTTAATCTATTCTGAACAAAGATTGCTCCTTCTTATGGGTGAAAAGTCAAAGGTCTTCCCTCAGCATTAATAAGTAGGGTCCAGGCCTATCCCCGTTCACCCTTCTTTTAGGACGCAGAATCTTACAACTTTCCATCTTTCAAATCCAAGATAAATAAACTTGATCTGATCTCTCTCTCCTCTTAGCCTTTCGCTTTCGTCTTTCTTCATTTGTTGAGTGTTGAGGCATTGCATAGGCCACCATGGCCCTACCCCAACATAAATAACTAAAAAAAGAAAAAAAATCAAAGCACAGTGAATTCCACCTGTTATACTGGCCATCAGATAGTACTGCATGTTGAACCCAAGTGACACAGTGCTCCCACGCGACCACCCCCTGACGGTGGCATTTACTGTGCTTGGATAGTTGTGTCGCTAAGGCTAAACCAACGGAGAAATACCGAGGCCTTTTTCTCCAAAACGGTGCGGGCAGGCTTCGACTTACTCGTAAAAGAGCAGTAAATACAATTTAGATCGTATTTGGACTTCAAAACCCAGTCCGTTGATAGTCATTTAAAGAGAGAGAGACATTCCTTCGCAATTACTGTCCGTTATCCCTGGCGATCCCAGCGGGGGTAACATCTTAATTGAAATTTCACAACGGGAGAAAATTTGGGCCAACAAGAGAGCGACAACCAATGATATACAGAAGTCTGTTCTTCAAACTAGCGAGTCGTTCTCTGAATTCACTCTGTTAGCGAAAGCCCTGGTCACAGCAGGAATATCCCTTGAAGCTAAATTGTCAAGAAATGCCCTGCCATATAAATGCTACTTTTCATTTCAAATTCCAGATCTTACACGATAAAAAAGAGGCCATTGTTCGTGGCCAAAAATCGAAAAAGGCATAGAGGGAAGCGTTCTCTGAAAAACGACACCAAGGTGCACCACTTTCCACTGCCTATTGACGAATTCTCATTCAAGCTACAGATTACGATTACCACTGAGAAGGAGATCAGTGCAAGGATTCTATTGCTGAGCCCAAATGGTGAAATCATTGTTCCAATGGTGAACATGTCCCACAGCATCATCTACACGATAAAAAAACCAATTATGGGCACGTGGATGCTGATTGTACCAAATGCAATCGGGAAGTTTGATTATATCGCAAGGGTCAAGAGCTTCAATGTCATCCAGTTCGGACACTACTACGTACTTCATTACAATGGTATATCATCTCCTGTTGCACATCCGCTGAGAGGTAAGCATTCTCAAATGTTGTTACTGATGTGAATTCAGGATAATTCATTGCTAACAGTTCGTGTGGTAAGTACTTCAAGCCCCGTTTCGAGTCGATTCGAATTCAAAATACAATCAACTCTGTTTAACTCGAACTCTCTGGGGATTGTAAAAATGTTCGAATTCCAAGCAAGTTCGAATGACAGAGATTCGAATTATAGATGTTTTTTGTTAAGGGATTTTCAAGGGACCTGAAAATTGTGTTCGAATTAGCAGAAGCTCGAATTACACGCGTTCGAAGTAGACAAGGTTGACTGTACTATAGAAGCACAAATGGAAAGCGATTTATAGTCATTGCAAGGTGGAAATGGAAGACCAACAGGAGTTGCACAAAAAGTTAGCTTGTGCAGCAAGACACGTACTCTACACGTTTTACAAAACTTTCCGCTTAATAATTTCTACTTGGTATAATTCAATGGCCAAATATTATGTTCAAATAACCATCACTTGACCGATAGTGGTAAGATACACAAAGCTATTTGTTGTTTCGTGAATGCCTTAAGGCTCGTCTACACGATGAAACGTCGTCGTCATATAAGACATAGACGCCGTCAAACGTGTTGGATGATGCTCCAGAAGAATGGAGGAAGTGGTCCACGCGTCCAAACAATTATCACGTTGATGCAGTATGGCGACTTCTTTTGTAGGTGAAAAATGCAGGATTTTCGTCACAGTTGCTGGGGCACAGTACACCAATGCATCTTCGTTAACGATACGGCTTATTGACGAGAAAGGAGACACGCTGAAGAAGGGTATCAAACTGCGTCCTATTGGTAAGACTGGGACGCTTTTCGAAAGCTTATTCTATCCTCCAGTTGAAAAGTACAGACTGGTCTTGGAGGGGAAAACCCGAAGTGGCAATGACTTTACACGTGTTTCACGAAAGGAAGATCAAGCCAGGTACATACTACTAAGAGTGCTTTATGGCCAAAACCATTTCAGTGTCATACCTGGCAAAAAATTCCTCCTGTTGGCTGGTCTTCATAACACTGGCAGAACTGAGTACTTCAAAGTTCGCGCTTACTCCGACTCTGGGATAGCGAAGGTAGTTCGCAGCCGAGTAATGAGCAGGAAAGGAAGAATGGGTTTCATTGTCGTGACATTTACGCCGACAAAGTCGTCGAAGCCTGGCCAAACTGCATCCATCATCCTAATGGCGAGGGGAGAAATGTCTGGGGCAGTTGTCACTGAAGTGATGAGAGTTCTGGTAGTCGAAGAATGAAGCGAAGAATATTCCACAAATATTACTAAATGTATATTGTTTAACGTAGTTGCTGAAAACTAATAGATACAGATACGAAGCTATATCGGATATAATTCTCGCATCTTGTGTATTCACGTAGCACCCATGTTTGATCTGTTGATTCGCTAAGGGCAAATCCAATCTCTTAAGATCTCTGTCAATCAGAGTAATCATTCGATGTGACATCATCACTATCAAAATGATAGTCGCAAAACAATCAAGATGCGTCATTGTCATTCCAACAGCAATAGATCCGTTTCAGCGACAAAAATAAACACCTCCTCTCGCTCTCTTCGACTTTCTTAAAAACCCTACACGGCAGTTGCTATTACCGTTTTTAACACTAACAAGGTAGGCTGTGTTTTTTCTTTCCGAACAATTTTATGTTATTCTTGAATATACAAAACATCATATCGAAATTGTTTTAAGCGGTATGGAAGTCTCCTCTCTGCTTCACATCTCTCGTAAAATTTAAGCAGTTGAAAGCAATCGTCTTTTTGAAGGTATTGCGCAGATTGGTTCTGCATGTTGAGATCTTTACCAAACACTAATCCTTCGGTCAGAAAACGGCTTCTTGATGCAGTGAGCCTGGAATTGTAGAGAGGTCAACTCGCGCCTCCGCAGCGGAAGTCTAAATGCAGTAGATTTAACCTAACCAGCGATTGGTTTCCAAAAAACCAACCAACGCGAATTCTATGGGCTCTAGTGCCTCACTGGTGATTGTTTGATAAAAAAGAAAGTCAGAATTTAGTGCGTGTTGTTGTGCAAGTTTCGCAATACAAATGCTCCAGGGAAGACGTCAACGGCACTACCTCATAAAAATCAACCTCCCTAGAAAAATCTTGGAGCTTTGACTTTCACTTCTGCTACGCTCGATCAAAAGCCCTAAGCAGTTCCTCAAAGCATAAGTCTGTCATTTCCACGTGCTTTCAATGTTTTTTCATGGAGTAATTAATAAAGATCCTTATATGGGCATTACATATTTAGCACTAAAAGGAATTGGTAGATTCAGGGGGGGGGGATTGAAAATGCTATAACCAACTCAGTGCTTCAATTGATTGATTACATAGTCAACGATAACATGAAGATAGACTGCAATTCTAAGACTGAGAAAGAATCCCTGATTCAACACGGCCGAAATGTTGGTAGTTGGACATCACAATGGCAAAGCAGAAGTACTTGCTGATATGATACACAGCAGACAAACTGAAAAACTCCAAGTAACCATTTTGACTTTCCACAAGAGAAAGCAAAGCAATACGCAAACCACAGTTGCCAAGAGACATTGAACAAATATTGTAACAAATAAGAGGTTGATTGGATCAGTGCGAGGCAGCTGATTGACTTTCTTAGTTGAAAGGAATAAACTGAAACCAGAAGAAGAATGAATCAGGTAGAACAGCAAAAGCCGGAGTGGGAGGGACCCTGCACCAACATTGAACGCGACTGTGAAAGCTAAAGCCATCAGGAACACGTTGTTACCCAATAGAAGCCATCTTGTCCAGTTCAATTTCAGTTTGATGACGGACATGATAAGAAAAATGCAAGTGACAATGACGGCCGATTCTACCATAGAGAGGATCCATATTTCCTTTGCCTCGATTTCAATACACAAACAAGCTCCAATGAACATGCTGAGAAACAATCCCTGGCTCATTCCATTGGCGATAACTGTCAATAAACATCTTTTGCCTTTAAGTGTAGTCAGAACGAGGTCGAAGAAACTTGGTATGGAGGATGAGGTATCACAAGGTTGGCCCACAGCAAGACGAGGCTGGCATTCTCGGGAAGGAGCGTTGGCAGCAATGAATGCATCGTAATCTGCGGTGGCATACTGCTTCTGTTCCTTCACAGCGAATGGTATCAAAACAAGAGGAATGATAGCAAAGACAGCGCTCCATACGAAGTACTTGTATATCAGAGATTGGATCTCGTCAGACGATTCGGCTACTGAGAGAACCAATGGCAGTGACATTAAGCCAGCAATGGAACCCAAGGCAACAGCAACAACGAATAATGCTAGCAACCACTTGCTCAATCGGAACTGTTTCACAAAAGACAACGGGAACCCAAGCGACGTTGAGAGAGCCGCCAAAATGATCAACTGGCCTATAAATGCGAAATAATAGCCATTTGGCGGTGTTGCCGTACATTTTATCGCGCAGCCTAGGGCATTCAAAAAAGCAGTTACAATCAGAAATACCAATGAATTTCTGTCGTGCTTGCGAGAACCTTTGGCATAATAAGGAGTTGAAAGTGCTAAAATGAGAGGAAGCAGCCAAAATTGCATTGACATTTCCATGAAATTTCGTCCGTAGAATTTCTGAAGCTTGGGAATTGAAATGGTGAGCGAAAACCATGATTGAAACAAAGCAATGTTGACAACAAACCAGAGACAGATAGACAGCCTCCGCTTGGGCACGAGGTTTCTTGGCCTGTCAAAAGGCTCAATGGGAGAGGCACATGTTAGCAGTTGCTCTTCCGGGGGCTTGGCTCTTGCTGGTTGTTCGAACTGGTGTATTGCATTTTCAACAGGATTGAGTAACATGATGGTGACATATGCTGGCTTGGCCATCGCGAATAAAAGTGACCTGGAAAGTAAGCAGAAAGCGATACATCCAAGCCCCACCCACTGTTAATGGCAATTGAACATTAGAGACGCTTACACTGGGTTGTTTCTTCATAGTCATAAGGGGAAGAAAATAAATCCAATAATCGCTTACAACTCGGTGGACAGTCAGGGTATTGAAAATTGCAGTTCGCAAATGAGAAAAACTCGCACCCTATCGGAAGTATGAGTAGAAGCAAATCTGGAGAAGCGAATTGAAATAATAGGCCATTATTCTTGTCTTGACGACTTCTTTCCTATGACTATGGTTGGCTTCTTTGCATCATGCCATAAACAACAGACTCTGCCAGATCGTGAAGTTTTAGGCTATACCGTGCTGTAAAATTTGTTAGAACGAAAGAATTCAGAGACCGATTATTAGTTGAAGGAGCCAAGTAACAAGCCCTTGAAGATACTTTGAGACATCGGGAAGCCCGTTCGTTATACCTATTTAGACTTAGGCCCTCCTGCGTATAGGAACCTACAAGACGTTCAAGATCAAAATTCGTAACAACACTGGACTTTTGTCAAATTCTCCGAAAATATTGACTCGAGAGGTCGACGGAGTTATTCCCCAGGTCAATCACAGACTCTCTCCATACGCCAGGCATCTCTCAAGGCTTCCTGTGTTCTTTGCTCTTCAATCAAACAGCTTAATCATGATTAAACGAAAACCGATTTCGCAGAAGGCTTATTCACGAGTTACTCCAAATAGAACACATTTTCACAAACAGTTGCTGAAAAGTCTCTGCATTGAAAAGAATGAAATTTAAGAGAAGCATTTTCACAAGCCTGTTAAACAAGTTTGAGAGGCTGAGTGCTAGGCTTCTTGGTATTGAGTGTTACTCAACAAATACAGAAAATGGAAAAGAAAATCATTTAAGGCAAAAATCTGAATTTGCTCACCTTGAATCAATCGACGTAAGATTGATATGTGAATAGGAATCACGAAGAATTCATGTAAAAGGAAATTGGGTCAAATCTCCATAGAGCTAAGGCAAACTGACAACTAGGGCATTTCTCAGTCCCACTAATAGGGATTAGTAAATCATCACGAATCATGGCGACTTCAGTGAGTCGGGCGGCTGCGGGTCTGCTACCATCAAGGCAAACTTAACATATTATTTCACGATAAAGCATTCAATGAAGAAATAAGGGCTTGTTCTATCCAATTTATTCTAGAAAATGAACACGACACATTACTGTATTTAGATACGAAGAGGCTATAAGTTATACAAAAATATTTGTACAGTAATGTTTAGATGCCTGAGGTGAAAATACTGCTATGGTGGTGATGATCATCATGATTACGATGTTGATTACGACGATTATCATGATTACGATGTTGATTACGACGATTATCATGATTACGATGTTGATTACGATGATTATCACGATTACGATGTTGATTACGATGATTGTCATGATTACGATGCTGATAACGATGATTATGATGTTGATGATTATGATTAAAATTATGATGATGAAGATAGTTATACAATAGCAATGACGATGTGGTGATGAAGATAACTCCCTCAGTTCTAATTTAGGAGGCAAAGGAAATCATTCTGGGTTGAAACTTGGTCATGCCGTTAAACTCATTGCTCACTTAATCTCGGGCTGTTGTTAGGAGGTCATTGTGACATTGGGGAAGCTCGTTGCTTCAAAACCGTGACCGAGATGCAGATTCAAGACATGGCACGTCTTGGTAACATTAAAATTTTCGGCTTGAAATCAAAAAATTTGAAAATCATTTCCAAACAAAACTTTGATGTCAACTTGCCTTCACTAATTAGTTCACTAATTTAGGAAAAAGTAACTAAGATACTGAAGTACTTGGAAAGTAGCCTACAGTAATGCATTACCCCTCCATTCCCCCCCCCCTCCACCGGTCCTGTCCCCACAGATATGGCTCATTTGAATACACGGCGCTGTATCTTGCAGGTTACCATAACGCACGAGGCAATTCTTATTTGCTTCACGAAATACAGTTAAATGATGTGTTCTGAAAACAATCGCGTAGGATTGCGGTCAAATTTCACTGTTCTTTCCTTACTTGCCATCCATCCTGCTCTTCCAGCAAAGTACAAAACTAGACGAGTTGAGTATATGTTCGGTAGCACCTTCGTTCTCTGAAAGGTCAGTTCATTTAAAGTCCTCGCCTCAATTCCGCAGCTTCCTGACTGAAGGAACAAGAAAACTTAATCTCGAGCCGAGCAGAAAACGGCATCTGAGATTGTTCTGTGCACATGGGTCCCTCAAAATTAACTCAATGGCATGCTCGAAGTCGAGTGTGGAAGAAACTAGGGACGGAGATCCAAGTTTTCCCAGGGAAGTGGGTTTTTATGAGGCGTCTTATAGTTGTATTCTAACCGAGCACCGACTCAAAACCATTTCACGTGACTTACATGGGAACGGGGAGAATTTCAGTTCAGGCTTTAGAATCCGCAATGCTTCAAAAACTGGTTTCAATCGCATCCTAGCAACAGTCTCTTCGTTGAACGATCTCTACTTCCAGTGTCACTTGGGCTGACTCCGCTGTCCAGCGTACGGATGCCCAGCAGATGATGACATCGCACGCATGCTTGATTTAGCAGTGCTTTGCGCCTTCCCATGTGCCATTGCAGGATTCCCTTTCAGGTCCACAGCTGAGCCTGGAAACGATGAAAATACTTTGAAAAGCAAATCTATTACTTGGAAATAAAAACGTAGCTGCAGTCAGCCAGATATATAAACATCTAAAACAGGTTGAGAAAGCAATTAAGGATGGATACTTCACTCTCAAGGAAACGCAGGTACAAAGAGTGCAAAGAGATGGGGAGAAATTTTGGAGTGGCGTCTGCGTGAGTGAGTGAATTAGTGTGTTGGCTAGTGAGAGAGAGAGTGAGAGAGAGAGAGAGAGAGACCCTGAGAGAGAGACCCTGAGAGAGAGACCCTGAGAGAGAGACCCTGAGAGAGAGAGACCCTGAGAGAGAGAGACCCTGAGAGAGAGAGAGAGAGAGAGAGAGAGAGAGAGAGAGAGAGAGAGAGAGAGAGAGAGTGAGAGTGAGAGAGAGAGAGAGAGAGAGAGAGAGAGAGAGAGAGAGAGAGAGAGAGAGAGAGAGTGAGAGTGAGAGAGAGAGAGAGAGAGAGAGAGAGAGAGAGAGTGAGAGTGAGAGAGAGAGAGTGAGTGAAAGGGGGCTGCTAACTCTCCAAGGGCTTCTGGCTCCCGGCTTTTAAAAGCAAAGATGACTGCTTGGATGGCCACTCGGTCACAAAGGAGCTCATTTGCCCTTGGAAAGGGTTGGTTTCTGGTCCTGCTGTCCCCCACCCTCCCCTTTATACATTAGTCAAGAAGAGGTGCAGGTTAAACCGTCGACATTTTGAACATGAACAGGTGGTGCCGGATTAAATGGCTACCGGTAGTTTCGTTTGACATCAAAATTGTTTAATCATCTGGGTGGAAAATTGACGCCATAAAAGAGCATCTGCTTGCATGACCAATGCTTCGTAGATAGTTTTAGATTGGGTGATATTACACACACAATTCATAATGAGCAACCGATGTTTGCGGGTTAGAATGCAAACAGACAAATCTGTATGTTTGGAGAAGCTCGGTATGTAGTTAAAGAGAACCTAGATGCTATTATCATGGGTACAATGATGACAGTCTCTGAATGAAGTAGGCGTTACGGGGCTAAGTAGCTTTGATTATCGACCAGCATCCCTACCCCTTGCTCTTGATGGGACCACACATCTTGGTTGCTACGTTTTGAATTAAGGATATATTCGCTTTAACCACTGCGCCATCAATGCACCGAATTGGCAGACAACTAAAACGAAACTACATGATGCCATGCTGAAGATGAATATCAGTGTCCTTAAAATCTTGCTCTGTCGGAATCAATAAGCAACACCGATCGACGAATTCTCCAGTGGCAAAAAACGTAATCACACCATGTTGTCTCTAACCCGTTTCGCCAGATGTCGTGCACAAACAGCGTCTGATTGGCATAACTCGACTAGGTTCCAAGGGGTCCTCTTAAATATGATTTATGTACACTGAACTCGTTTTAGCTATATACAGCATGTGTTCAGGGTGTGTCTGGATTAAGCTGTATTATCCCCATGGTACATATCTGTATGTCCAACATGAAGATTTATAGCGTAATTCAAATTGATCTGACGCCTCCAATCAACTGCTGTATGTTCCCGAACTACCTAAGTATCACATACTATCTTTCTGGACAGAATTCTGCTGCAAAATTGTGCGAAAATATTAGAGTAGACGCGAGCGATTAATAACCTCGCCCATAGGCGTCTGTTTCAAATGCGTCAATTGGTTCGTCTTTCGTATTTGGAATTATCCAATACGATTCTTAAAAACCTCTTACGAAAACTAATCGCGTTCACAGGCATTAAGTTGAAAGATAAACGCAGAGCAAGAGGAATACTGATCAATCAGTCAATAGGATGGATCTGCAAATTTCAAGAAGAACGGTTTCTTTGACAGGAACCTTATCGTTGCGTTCTGCTTGACTTTTGCGGCCGTTCCGTGATCAACGCGTCCACTACCAGGGCAAACAAATGATTCTAGAGTTCTGCACCAGCCATTGCTAAATAATGCCATCTTCCACTCCGCTTTGTTTCCAAATGCTGTTGATATGCCAAGCCAATGCCCTTCACGTCTTCACTTTCTTTCCTCTTCCATCACCAGCTCAGAATCCCAGTGGTTTTATTGCAAGGCGCAGTCGCTTCCTTCCTTTCATCGTGCCGATGCACTGCATGAATCGAATGATTCGTGCACAAACTTCAGATTCGATATACTTGTCTTAAATCACACATCAAACAGGCGAAGAAGCAGTGCATCGTGGAGCACCTTGGTGGAGAGGTACCATCCTGCAGCACGACATTGTGAGGGAGGGTGGCCAGCCCCTTTCCTCGCCACTCTTTACCCCCCCCCTTCCCCCCAGCTAGGGTATCCCTCGAAAGCGATGTGCAGTAACTGCAGCGTCAGCTGTGAAAAATGAACAACGGTTACCGGCAGGGGCTGGATGACAGGAACAGGATGATGCGGAGGAGAGCTATCCGCAGGGGCAACCCCGCCTATGGCGTCGTCGAGCTGTCAGCCCATTCCCTTTATTCGGCCTCAGGACGAGATCCAGAGATAACTGGCACCTGACGTTACCGTAAGACCGAAATGACGCATACAGCAAAACTGAAGCAATTCAAACGAGCCTTGGAAAACATTGGGGCTTCGGTGAGTGTTTGCGTAGAACAGGATCGATCGGAACAAGGCTAAACGCATAGTTATTTGTTACTAAAATGCTCATTGAGTTAAAAGATAGCATATGGATTAATCATGACGCAAAAACAAATTCTATTGATGAAGGCATATTTCACACTGCACGCATGCGTCAACATGAAGGACCCACAATCACAGCCAATTACAAAGTAAGTAATACAGTGACGTCATCCTAACATTTTTGTAATGACCTTCGTGGTTTATACGGGGAATGATGAACGGGTTACTCACTGTATCCATCAGTGAGACGTGCAGCCTCCTTGTTACGCTATGCACGTGAACCGTCTGACCCCAACCCCATAACCGCGGAAGAGAAGACCACAAGGCTGTATTTATCCCATCGATCATGCCAAGCGGAGCGGCTTCGTGGGTTGGTGCTTAGAATGTGATGATCAAGGAGGGATAGCTCGCGACAAGGACAATACAGCATCATAACATTCCCAGAACGCGCTGGGCCACAGCAAAACAACCCAAACAGTCCAGCAGCCCCCTTAAATCCCCGGCGACTGACGTAAATGTGAAACTTCTTGAGCTTGGATTATCAATCCAATTCAAGATGTCTGAATTGAAGATATATCAGGGATTATTATTATTATATTGGAGCATAACAACAAATAAGATGTGTTCGAAGCAAAATGAAAACATACTTGATTCAACGGAAACCGATGATCTTCGTCTGAGTCCTTAAGGAAAATTTGACAAAATTAAAAGAATCATAAATATATCTACCTATTTATCCATCTATCTATCTATCTATCTATCTATCTATCTATCTATCTATCTATCTATCTATCTATCTATCTATCTATCTATCTATCTATCTATCTATCTATCTATCTATCTATCTATCTATCTATCTATCTATCTATCTATCTATCTATCTATCTATCTATGCCTATCTATCTATGCCTATCTATCTATGCCTATCTATCTATGCCTATCTATCTATCTATCTATCTATCTATCTATCTATCTATCTATCTATCTATCTATCTATCTATCTATCTATCTATCTATCTATCTATCTATCTATCTATCTATCTATCTATCTATCTATCTATCTATCTATCTATCTATCTATCTATCTATCTATCTATCTATATGAATGCATAAACAGATATAATGGTATAGCATGATAATACAGAATCAAAACATCTTATCACTCACCTGAGCCACTAGTTATTGCATTAAATAGAATCTGTGTGTCGTTTGCAGATGGACCAATGTTCATTTTTTTAGCTGTAAAGAAATGAGCACGACTTAGCAAAAGATTCGGTTTAAGATTGCACACAAAGAGTACTTCCTTGATTGCGGCAACTACTAAGGAATGAAGCTCTTGAGCCAATTCCACAATCTCCTTGAAAGGATCATAAAATACAGACTAAGGCAGATCGCAAAGATCAGGCAAAAACAATGTAGTCTTTGTAGATCTTTACAAGGCCAATGATGCCAGGTCAATGATGCCAAGGGATTTGATATGGTACTGGTTGAGGAAAAGTAGAGCACCTTGAAAACTACATCACCAAGGGATACCGCAGAGGATTCAAGATGGGAAATTTTAGGCAACAAGGCAATCAGGATGAAACTGTCAACTTGTGAGGTTGGAGGCAGTGAAATGTGAGGAATGAGAGCAAGAGATTAATTCCAACCACATGTTAAAATCATTACTTGTATTTTCTGAGTCCCAGTCATCTTTTGCAGTTGATACCATATCTAGTATGCTTGAAGCAAGTTCATTCAGCGCGGTGATCTGCCGCTGAAAGGAAATATCATGAGACAGTAGAGATGTGAAAATACAAATGTAAATATACATTGACAGCAAAATTTTATAAAACATTTAATCAACATTCAAAATCAGATATAAACAAGTGTCTTTATAAAAGGAAAAAGGTCAATTAGCGGGCGCTTAAAATTTCATACCTGGCCTTCCTCATTGGAAAGCTTTGCAGCATTTCTTGCAAACCTTGCCTCTTCTTTCTCAACATCTGGCTCATATTTTGTCCTCAAAGCATCGGGGACTATCATGTTGAAGATAACATAATACTAACAACCAAAACTTGAACAAAGGTTATTGAAATTAACCCAGCAATTGACAAAATTATTCATCACCGTTCGGTCACATAGCAAAATGCTTTATTGATTACCTCACTCTCTAGGGATATTATGAAAAAAGGAGTCAACTAAAATCAAAATCTTTGGCTGTACTTCCTTTATTTCACTCAAAATGATTCAACTCCCCTATGAATTATATTTTCCTCTTGAACTGTCTACGCCAACAGCAAATAAAATCTTCTAGAATGCTCAACGTAGGAGTACCATAAAAAATTCACTAGGCTAAAACGTACAAAACTGTCTCATTCCCTAGCAGTAATTCATGGCATGTTTTTACTTTAGGCTGGTAATTCATTTTGAGACAAAGTATGGTATAAATCCATTTACCAACTTCATGGCTAAATGCTTGAATTCTGCCATCCGATGCTTTCTAGAAATAAAGGATGGAATTTATTGGTTACTTGCATTCTTGGTGTCTTGTATTTATGGCTATGTATGTATGGCTATGTATGTATGGCTGTGTATGTATGGCTATGTATATATGGCTGTGTATGTATGGCTATGTATACATGGCTGTGTATGTATGGCTATGTATGTATGTATGTATGGCTATGTATGTTTGTATGTATGTATGTATGTATGTATGTATGTATGTATGTATGTATGTATCTATGTATGTATGTATGTATGTATGTATGTATGTATGTATGTATGTATGTATGTATGTCTGTATGTCTGTATGTATGTATGTATGTATGTATGTATGTATGCATGTATGTATGTATGTATGTATGTATGTATGTATGTATGTATGTATGTATGTATGTATGGCTATGTGTGCATGTGTGGATGGCTATGTATGTATGTATGTATGTATGGCTGTGTGTATGTGTGGATGGCTATGTATGTATGTATGTATATATGGCTGTGTATGTAAATTTTCAAAGATTGATCTCATTTACAAGTTATGAGTAATATAAGTTGAAGGGAATAAAGTACAATAGTAAAATTAAGAGCAAAGACAAACACCCCTAATTTCAGTGACAGGGATAGCATTAAAAGGTCAAACTGACCTTAATTCCAACATTTTTCCCTATAGCGGTGTTGGTTTAACAGGGGAAAAAATGAGAGAAAGAAGAATGATACAGAAAGTTGTGACTATTGCTAGTCACAAACCGGTGCTTCAACCTAGACATAGATGCTGTATGACATATGTGTTGAACGGTACTATTGACATTATAACATTAAAAAGCAATTTTACAAGCTCTAACATACCTCTAGAAGTTCGTCTCTGTCCAAAGAAACAAGTATTGGAAACAAAACTAGATTACGTAGGATAGGTATTCTATCACCCTTTAGCATCTTGTTCAGTGTATTCATTTGGCCTAAGATTGAATTCATTTGGCCTAAGATTGAGAAGCAAAAATCAGGCCACTTTGCTAGACTGGATCATTGATATCATTTATACTAAGGAAACTCTTTTGGCAAAGAGACAAAAAACTATTGAATAAAAAATAGTTTCTCAGGATGATTTTTCAAAATGATGGAGTTTAGGTCATGTTTACCTGATAGGACAGCAAAACTATCAAGCATCTGCGGCCTACAAAAAAACACTGCCCTTTATTGTTTAGGGACCTGTGTTGGGATTACAATTCATGGCCAATAAGACAATTTCAATCTTATCAGATTAAGGAGGAGACTTGCTCTCTGGATGCCAGTTCAAGTTAAAAAGCTATCTGATCTTATCAAAAAGGACACATGTTGATAGCGGTTTACTAGACTGACATGCATACACCCTTTTAATCAATTCAACATACAATAAAATACAAATCAATACAATACAAGATAATACAATATAATACAATATTATACAATATAATACAATATAATACAATATAATACAAATCTACCAGAATGAGTACATAATTTTACTTAAAGTTTCCCATAATTTTAGCTTCTCTTGTATGTACACAGAATTATTCTTTAGAACTTCTAATACCAGCAAATATAAACAAGTATGGTTTCAACTACGCATAAAACGTTACCAGTTCGGATTTTCACGCTCTATCTTAATCAGAAAAGCTGTCAGTGTATTTTTCAAATCTTGGACTTTTGTTAGTAACATATCAATGGTTGCCTCAATTTGTTTTTCTTCCTGCAATGAAATCAACAAACCTACAATTTACTTGTGAATCTATACTTGGAAGATATTTCTCAACAGATAGCAAAAAATTAGATGGTGGCCAGAGAAAGACTGTGAAATGAATATGCAGAGGTGGATTGAAAAGCGTGGGTACAATTGATTGCTACCCTTGGTTGATTGTCGAAGCGAATGCTTTTATATGCAATAACATTTAAATAAAGACAAAGAAATGGTGCATGGCGTTGACTAAATTCAACAAACACGAATGACAATCTGAATTCCCTTTTCACTTTCAAAACCAGACCCTTCACTTCAAAGCTCACTCCACATACAGGTAACTCCCTTCGCTTCATTTCCACTTCTTGAGATCAATCGGGGAAACTGGATATACTTTGCAAAGAGCCAATTCAGTATCACAACAGGCTGCACTGTGCTGAAACCAGTGAACATAGATGGCCTAGTCATACTTCTTGGGCATGATGGCGAATCATATGATAAGGATAAATTGGAAAAGTCGACAAGGATTATAATCGTGGCTAACAATGTGAAACAAAGTTAAACACAAGTGGTACCTGAATTTTATCACTCATTTTGCTTCGCGGATTGACTCATTAACTCTTGTTCTCGAAGAGAAGTCAGCGCCTCGTTCTCAGGCTGTTGTAAGCACTTCCAAAAGAGGTGTTCCTGGGGTCCACAGCAAAGCCCCACCAAAGAAAGATAGAGAATGGGTAAGAGGGGGTGGGGTGTATTGATTTTGGGTTTGAAAGACGAATCAGGTACGAATCCTGGAATTTCACGAGGGAAAGCACCTTGAAAACTATCTATATAGATCACAAAATTCCCTTTTGAACTGTCCTTTCCAGGTAGGGAGATTCTCCTTTTTTGGCATAGACAATTTATTCGTCCCTTGATCATCATCGCTAGCTTTAAAACAACACTTGAAGAATCTTGTTTCAATCAATATGCACGTATGGCACTGGCATCGAGCATTTTGGAAATCCTTGCTTCGAAATAACTGTTGGCAATGACGGAGCTAAAAACACTTCATGAGAATTTTGTAACAATGACGGGCGTCCGAAATTTCAATGAGATCGGCATAAGTATTGGTGTTGCAAAGAAGGGGAGATGGTGATTAAATTGTATCATCAAGAACGCCTGGAAAGAGGTCTCCCATTGCGGTTTCTCAATCACTGAATGGAAATTACACATTTATAGTAACTTTGAAGTAACAATCTCTTGCAACAAGCAACAATCATATTTGATGGAACCTTGCTCAAATCTTCGATTACTCCTTTAGCAAGATGTCCTTGTATTTTCTTTCGTGCTCTGAGTTCTTTCACATGGTTAGTTGAACAGCATCGTTATTCAGCAATGCGGTTGCCTTTAAACTCTCTTAAAACAATCCAGAAAGCTTCCTTCTATGCCTTAATGTCAGATTTTATTTCTCAATCGTAATCATTGGTAAGTAATCCCATCGCCACTCGTTACAGGAAATCGCAGATTGGTTACGTTCCCTTGTTTGGAAGATTACAGTAAGGTTCGGTGGGATCTCGATGTGAATGCATCACGGACAGAGAACAAATGCATCCCTGTTATTAAAAGTCCCACAAATGATTGTGATAGAGTCGAGTCTGTTAACCTGTTTGTTATCCAGTTCGTGGTATCTTTGAAAGCTGTCCACTTCCTTTTCTCCAAAAGCACAGCGCGTTTTATGTTCGCAATCAAAGCTTGCATAAAATGATCTCGAAGCTTCTGACATAACCGCTAGTTTCTTTTCCTGCCACGGAAGCAAGCTTCCGTCTTGAATAGAGCTTTTATCATTTCGAGAATTATTCTACACTGACTGAATTTCTTTAACTAGTTCTTGTAACCAAACTAGTTAATGAATGATACCGATTTAAGTCAGATTTCTGCTGTAAAGAGAAGATTTTTATATTGAAGCACTGTCATTTTCAACGAAATGACGGCAAGGAGACACGTTTTTGAAATAGATATATTCGAAATCCTTATCATATTTGACTCTTTCCATCTCGTTGTCTCCTGCTTCTGGTGGCAGATTATATTTTCCTTATCACGTAAAAATTTCTGCCTTACATCCTGCATTTCAACTGCTTATTCAAGCAATGCTTTTCTTTTGAAGAACGGTAATTGAAGTGGTATTTATCTGCTTTCGTTCAGTTCACAGAAATGGTCACAGGTGTTGATGATGCTGTTTTTCCACCTGCAATTTCAATCAACTGATTTCAAGTTCTCTTCCAAACATTTGTAAAAACTTTCAAATACTCTACCCTGTAATGAAGATTGATTCCCAGTTAAAAATGGACAGATTTGAATCTGCAAATCTGCCCTGCCGAATCGATCAGTCCAATTGAAGCTCTTCACAGTCATTTCAGGCCTAAAATATTCACTGTGCATTGATTTGGCCACTCCAGGAGAAACAAGTGAGAACTGCTTTCGTGGAAAACTATCCCAGTAGAAAGAAAATGTTAAGGAGAATAATTTTTTTCCACGAAGCAAGAATTGACGAAAACCCACAATGCTTGAAGAAATTTCACGATTGAAACTGCTTCTAAAATCTGTGGAATGACCAACAACTTGCGCTATTGGACCATGTCTTGTATCTGCACTCTTCTTTCGATTTCATACACACTCAATTTTGTGGTTAAGTTCATAAGATCTCGGCAAAAATCTAGATCAGAATTGATGGATCACACAAACGTCTTAAACATTTTCAATACAGTAGATCCACTAATTCATGTCATTAAATCTGATATATATGGTCAGCCTTTTCTTTTATAATACCGCCACAATATTGTTTAAATAATCCAAGGTATATATTTAAATACATTTTTGCGTTACCCCATTTCTAATTTTGTTTTGAAATTTTATACCATTTACTATAAATTTTACTGATGCAATAATGTTCGTATGCTTAAATTGGATGCATCAGTTTAGCTGCTAGCTTGGACTAGCGACTATAGCATTTTTTGACCACTACTGTCTTTCGTTTCGGAGCACACTAATTATTATTATTATTAATTATCGTGACTCTTATTGTTGAAATGTGCAACTCCCTTTCCATCGAACCACAACATAGACGCTTCCTCATCTCAAAACTTTCCACTATAGCCATTTGTGCCTCCTACTACATCTTTTGCTGCAGAAACAAAACTTGGACCAATCCTTACCTTCTTCCCTATTAGACCTATCCAATTCTATCGTTTTTATATCCATCTTCATATATATATTTACATTTATTTTGTTCTTTTCCCATTGTATTAATTTTACATTGCAAACCCTAAGCCAGGCAAGAGAATTTCAAACTACCAATGTAATAGAGAGCTTTGTAATTGTATTTTAGATTGAATTTGAATGAAAGATTTCCACTATTATAATTATTATAAAAATTTGAATTGGTCAATTATTACAATTATTATAGAAAATTTGAATTCGTCAATCATTAGAATTATTATAAAAGAGTTGAATTCGTCAATACCGTTATAAGCACGCTTGTTCTCCTTGAAAACTCGTCTATGGACTTCTGGGAAATGCTTAAAGACCTGGAATTCAACCAAAAAGCCAGGCATTAAATAGTCAAAAGTTAATGACGATTGCAATAAGACCTTCCTATTACGTTTTCTGCCGTAGCGGTGAAAAATTCGTTTCTTGTAATTCTTCTTCCCTCTTTCCTTTCTTATGTTGCAGTGGTGTTCGCTCAAGCGGCCAGCCGATTGCAATCTACCCGTTTATAAAGGTTTGCAGTTACATGATGGTCAATATTCTAATGAAATGGAGCTTGAAAGATTTCTTACCTTTATCATCTGAGCTTTGGACCACGTTGTCTAGAGCTGTAAACCCGTCTGGACGATGGTTGGTATACTTTGCGTCAAAAGTCTGCTCTAACTCTTCCTTGCAAAGTCGTTTTCTCAAAGTTATTTGCGTCTCCAAGGCCTGCTCCTCCCCTCTAGTTACAAGCAACAGTAGTCTTTATCTGCTTGAATTATCATCTTCAGGTTTCGAGACAAACATTCAGCTAAAGATTCTTAGAATGAAGACTGAATACAGCTCTCTTGCTAAAATACGTTCAATCTAAGCATTACAAGATCCAGTACGCAAGCATTTCTTTGAACACCGTATTAATCCTTGATGTGATTTCCGAAGATTTTCTGGTAATGCCTCGTCAGGTAGGCGTTGATAAGTCAAATCATTGCAGAAAGGATATGGCCATTGCAATACGGTGAAGACAGTAAAACATTTGCAGAAAAAGAAAAGAACGGATGAACACGGGTTTGATTGACTCCCAATTGTTTCCTATACAGGAGAGCAATACTCGAAGAATGATACAGTTTTTATTATTCTTGCAATATGCCCCAAATTTTTACACGCAAGAATAACTAAAGAATAACGTTTTCGATTATTCCTGTGATATTCTTCTAAAAATATACGGTGGACTAAGAGGGAATATTTTGTTTGTGCCGTTGGCCTTCCTTCGACAGTCCTCAACGAAAGCTAAATGTCTTATCATATTGCTAAAATATTCTTGAAGTTACGAATTAAACCAAACTAGTTTGATTTTATTCATCTGAACAATAGCACTTTTGGAACTATTGAAATTTGATCTCTTTAGATTATTCTCTCGAAAATCATTCACCAGAATACACAGAAGAATGATACAAGAATAATATGTGTTCGTCAAAAGTAATGTCATTCTATATGAATATTCTCTTGTGTACACCGGCCGTCTCTCTTTTTTGTCCTTTTATTTAATGCAGACAAACAATTTATAAACTGCTTTTAAGTAGCGATTTTTGTTACAATAAATTGAAAATTGTACTCAATGAAATCACAATAAAATCAAAATAAAGTCAGTAAAAAATTGTCGTTTTTAGTATAGATTGCTGAACACAAGGACTTCTTTTTGTCGCTACCAGCACGGAAAGTTTGTGTACTGCAAACAATATCGCAATGATCTGATCTGCATTTGACATGAAAATTCCTCTTGCTTGTGATGAATCATGAATAAGCTAGTTTGTTTATGAGTGATTTCTCTGCTCATAAGACATATATTGACAGTAAACGATCCCTTCTAATACACAACTTAAAAACGGCTCCCTAATTAAAAAATAAACAAAGCTCTTTAATTATAGAGTCAACACTGTTCCTAATTATGGATTCTACCGAAAGCAGCACATCTGGCTGGCTGGTGGCATGACGAGGACCATCGCATTTCGTAAAGGGCATGAAAAACAAGGTAAGATGCCAATTATATGTCTTAAATTAGGCCTAGTCGTTCTGCGTCATCCTCTTACACATCATCTCAGCAACCCTAACCCACAGCCAACGGGGGGCTTGGCGGAGTTGGGCACTCCATCTGGTCCTCTGACATAAATGTGATTCATCGAGCCCATAGCACGCACGCACAATTTGAACGACAATTCTGTCCATTTGTTTATTCTTCATTCTCTCACCTGCGCTTCTGCCTCCCGAATCTATGTCAGTTATCTACATCCCCTTTAAGTATTAAAGTTTTCGGACTACAAGCGACTAGATCGGACTACAAGCCACTAGAATGGACTACAAGCAACTAGAGGCAGAATCTCTTCAGTTCACGTCCATGCACAATCTCTTCTTCAGTTCACCGCTTCGATTTTTGTCCTGTCGTCGGTGATGCTAACTTTTCTTTTTTTTTTGTTTAGTGGGTTATGTTGAGGAAAGGCCATGGTGGCCTATACAAAGCCCCAACAAAGGAAGAAAGAAGAAAGCGAGAGGCTAAGAGGATAGAGAGATAAGATCAAGTTTATTGATCTTAGATTTGAAAGATGGCAAGTTGTAGGACTCAGGAAAGCTAGAAGAAGGTAAGACGCTTCATAAGTTGCATGTTCTTGGGATGAATGATGATTTGTGAGATAGAGTTCGTGAAGTAGGCAGTGAAACTTGGGTGTGAATGAGTTGAGCTTCTGGTGGTCCTGACACACCTCAGAGGAACTGGAATAATATCCCTGATCTCCTGAGAACAATGTCCGTTAAAGTATCTGTAAAAGATGGAAAGATCTCCAACTAAACGACGATGGGAAAGAGGTTGGAGCGATTTGGTGAGGTTAGGATTATTGATGAGACGCATGGCTTTGGACTGGACTTTGTCTAGAAGACAGAGCGTAGATTTTAGAGCACCACCCCAGATGTGGGAGCAGTACTCTAAAGAAGGACGGATTTGGAACTTGTATATAGATAGAAGGTGAGAAGATGAGAAAAACCCGCGGGCTCTGGCGAGGAAACCGAGCTTTTGAGATGCATGTTTAGCAAGGGAATGGATGTGAGTTTCCAAGCGAGATTAGATGAAAGAGAAAGACCAAGTTGTGTGAAAGAAGCTGAAGTGTCCAGTTCATCACCATTCATGAAGACAGCTGGAAAGTTTTGATTACGTTTGCGTGAAATGACAGCCTGTTGCGTCTTGCTTTGGTTGAACGAAACTAGGTTGTCTTTACCCCACTTCTCAATAACTCTCAGATTATGCAATGCAGACAAACAAGTTGTTTGACAAACTGACGTATAGAAACTCCATAAACATCATGTCGCAGGTTCATGTCCTTCGGTTTCTTTCAAGTCCACTATCTATACACGATGGCCCCTTTTCATCAATGATTGCTTTCCGGGGTCGTGTTAACAACTTACAATATAAGAAATGCGTATAGAAAATGGCCTAATCACAGCTAAAACTAGAGTATTTAGAATCAGAGTTAAGAGGAGAAAAATAAGATCGGGGAAACAACTACTATCTTGCCATCTAATGTTCAAGCAGACGGCTGCAAATGGTCTTTTGAGTTTGCATTTAAATGATTTCAGAGAAAGCTGATTGCAGCAAGTAAGTATTCGTCGTTCGGATATCCTGCTTTAAGATGGTCAAAAACCAAAATCAGATGGCGGTTAAGACCATAGGATGCTGCTTAACCCAAGACAGAGAGGCAATTGGTTGATCTGGGCTAGTTAAGCGTAAATCGGACTATAAAAATTCCAAGTTCACTGCAAAATGTTTATTTACTAATCCGAAATTCATCCATTATTTTTCGCTCTTCTAGTGGAACCATCTGCAGCAAATTTGGCCTACAGGTAGTCTTGCCTTGCACTGCCTTAGAGTTTTCGTCAGGACCATCGAACCGGTCATGTGACTGTGACGATTGCATGGTTGCTACAATGGAGAACACAAATAGGACCAAAAGTTTCAACGAGATTGACAAGATAGTGGCTTCGTTCCTCTACGCAACTGTTGTCATTGTAGGCATTTGCGGAAATTTCATCATACTCACATCGATTTGCTTCAGAGTTGGTGCCCGAACACTTCAGTGCAACATATTCATTGTGAGCTTGTCCCTCACTGATTTCTTGACATCAGCTCTCTGCGGACCGTACTACCTACGAAGTCTATTTGTCTCAGAGTTCATACCGGGTGAAGGCAGCAAATCTTCATTCTGCATTGTGATACTAGCAGCTGCATACTTCCTAGCAATCGAGTCGATACTTTCTCTTGCACTCATCTCTCTTGACCGCTTTCTCGCAATTCGGGCGCCATTTTCGTATCAAGTATGGGTGACCCGTAGGCTCTGTACAGCTGCTGTTTGCATATCGTGGGTATATTCACTGGTAATTGTCCTCCCACCGACTGTAAGGCCTGGCTGGATCACATACGAGAACACCCCAGGTGCACCATGTGCATTCCAATGGGCCAAGGCCAACACGGCATATGTCGCAGTAAATCTATCGGTTAGCTTTGCCATACCGGCAATTACCATTTTCATCTCAAACATATTGGTTTTCAAAACGGCTCGAGAACAGAATCGAAGGGTCATGTCTCAGATAAAAGTCGGCAGCAAAGAAAAAACAGCCAACTTCTCGCAACCTCTAAATTCGCCCCGAAGGAACACCATGTTTACAGAGGAACGAGATGGCAAAGCTTTAAGCTCACCAGAAAGTGAGCAACAAGTAAAAGCAATGTACATTGGGAACTCAAAGACATCTGAAACAAATAAGAAACTTGTGCAGGGTTTAGCTGGGAAGCTAGATACAAGCCAAACAATATCAGGAGGAAAGTTAGGCCTAACGAGGCATCTTTCGCTGGAGGATATCACAAGAACTTCACATAAAAGAGACAGTATTGAAAACATTCATCTGCCATTCATACTGCCCCTAAAACAACTGTACGGTCCAGAAGCTGACACTACACAACCCAACACTCACTCTAAGCGCAAGAAAGTGCTCTGTGCAAAGAGACAATTTACGTTCAATAGGAAATTGTCTAATAAAAGCAAAGCAAGAGCGCCAGCAAGGAGAGAAATGAAGCTAGCGATGGCCACAATCTCGCTTTCGATAGCTTTCTTATTGTCATGGACACCATTCGTTGTAGCGAGAGTATTGAAATTATCAGGAATGAGCGATGTGTCTGAAAGAATAGTTGATTATAGCACGGCCATTGGAATGCTAAGTTCAGCCTGGAATCCCTGTGTTTTATTAATGACAAGGAAGGAAATCTTCTCCGGTTTTAAGACCTTGCTACAGAAATTGTGGAAAAAGATTCATAAGGAAAATTATTGATAGCAACTGCAAAAATATTTTTCCTCGATTTTCCTGACAGTTCAGTTGCTAGTTTCGATAAACTTTTCACAGGATTTCAAGAATTTTAACGTCACTCTGCTCCGTTGAAAACCAACATTCTAAAGAAGATCGTAACTTGTTATGTGGTGGTTGCAAGACAGAGAAAAGAGACCAGGGAATTGCATCTATTTACCATTTTTTCCTGTTTCTAAACTCGAGCCTTGCCAGAAATGAAACTCGTTTCGCACCACCGTTTGTCTTGGACTTTCTTTGGAATATTGTTCTCCTTGGTTGATTGTGTTTAAGTCGACATTGACATGGAAAAAACCACTCAGAGCATCCATGTTATGGAATACGATGCAAGGCCACCAATATACAGTAGCATGGTATCAATGATAATAACAGTAAATTTTGAACGCATCTAAGGACTGGTGCCATCTTATTTATCAGTTAAATGATGACACAGATATAGGCTTATCAAGACCATAATGCAATTCACGTTGTTGCTGCTGCGCAGCAGTAGACTTGCACGTCAATTCAGCTGCTGCAGGGTTGCTAGGTGCGAGTGCTGCGCAGGCTACGATGAACAACACGATTGGATAGAAAATGGGAGCGGGATACCACTTCGCTCCGACGATTTTAATATGCTACACGATTTGACGGTAGATGAAATCGTTGTGGTAAATCTTAGACATTAGGTAATCTCCTAAAAGACACTATTTCGTCAAGGACAATATGAGACTATTAGTCACTCTGCCATCGTCAACAGCGATTTGTTTCTTTGTAACCAACATGATAAATTGCTTGTCTGACGCGTTATTTATTGCTTCGTTTTGATTCATACGTAGACATACGCTAGTTTTAGAAAATAACGTAATTTTTATTGATGTTTTGACCTAGTTTCTATGACTCAGGTCATTTAGAATATCGTTTAAATCGAGCCCAACTCCCAGTAAAGATCAGATAGGATTTGAGGTTGCCTCACATAAGAATGTTGTTTCTTTGAGCATAATCATAATCATCGCAACTATTTTTCGTGAGTTATTTAGTGTCACTAGGAGCTTCTACAGGAAAGCAGGGCTAAACTTGATCTGATCTCTCTCTCCTCTTAGCCTTTCGCTTCTTTCTTTCTTCTTCCTTTGTTGAGGCATTGTATAGGCCACCATGGCCCTTCCCCAAGATAACTCACTAAAAAAAAAAGAAAAACGTACCTCGCTGCAGGAAATTCCCCACATCGTTGCTCAGAAGAATAAGGATGCAGGTAAATCTCCAAATGGGTGATCGAACAACAAGATCCGTCGTCTAACTAAGTAACTGTGAAGAACGGTTGAGGCAAATACTCGATGAAATCGTTGAGGAACATTTTGCAATAATAGTAATAATAATAATCATCATCATAGTCATCTTCATCATCATTATCGTCATCATCAAAACCATAGCTATCGTTATCATCATAATCGTCATCGTCATCACCATAATCATAATCATCAATCATCTGAATCATCATTGTAATCATTATCATCATAATCATTATGATCATTTTCATTATCATCATTAATCATGATAAACACATTATCTCAAACTACCCCGCGTCTATTTCACACAACTTACTATTTCTCAAACTAATCTCAAACACTCTAATCTAAAAACAACTCTTAAATTATGACAATGCGACATTTAGATTGTGGTCAGTTGAATAAACATCAATGATAGACGTTTGGTTCTTCCGATTCTTATCATTCCTACAGTTGCTTCGTAAAGTAGTCTTTAATTGCTTCTGATCTTAAACCTGTCTTTCAGTGTTCTTTGTATGTCTCTCCTGGTTCCCAAGACAATCAGTGGATTTAACAACGAGTTCAAAAGAGTTAAAACCGTAGTCCACACAACCACGTGCCAGGAGAAGAGTTGTCGGTCTAGAACAAATGCTGTTCTTGAGATAGCGAATGGCAACCAAGTTATGAGGAATGCAACCACAAGGAAAATGGTTGAAAATGTTATGATGATATCTTGAGTTTGAAGTTGCCTTTCGCCTGTGACTTTGTCGCTTTTTTCACTTTTTCTTGTCTTCTTTTTGTCTCCATCACTGAGTCTTCCATAATTTCCATGAATATCGATTTCATGCGGCGTCAACTCTACCTTTGCGTTGTTGCCAGCTCCGGTTTGCAAAGAGCTCAAACTGTGGATTGGGAGAATCCCGTTGCACCTTCTCGTCTCATCTCCGACGCGCAATGCTATGATGCGCTTGCGTTGCTTTCTCGCAGTAACGAAGACCGTAATGTTACTGCCAATTAACACAACTAACGGAAGACCAAAATTCAGAATACAGTAAGGGATCAAGAAAGGGAGCTTGCCATCCCACATGAACCCGCAAGGTGCTCCCAGTCTCCCATCATAGTTGACCCATCCGGGAATTAACGACATCGGCAAATTGGTCACGCTTGACTGCAGTATTATGTAAAGATTAGCAGCTATGACCCGCTTTTGGTTGACTGTCCTCTGGTACCAGAACGGGTGCAGAATTGCCATATAGCGGTCAGCTGACATGAAAGTCAGCGCAAGAATTCTATTAATGCCGACAGTGTAAATGAAAAAGTTTCCGGCTTTGCAAGCATCTCTGTATTTCGCTTTGAGAGACACGTCATAAGTTGGCAGATTCAAGCTGAGCAAGAAGTACGGTGCAACCAGAACGCTTGCTAGCAAGTCTGTTGTAGCAAGTGTTAGGAGATATGTATTAGACAGGGTTCTCCTGTGATTCCTTGTAGAGAGAATGGCAAAGATCACACAGGAATTAAAAATTGTTCCAAAGATTGCAACTATGGCGTTGAAAATTCCGAACGATATCTGTGCACCGAGCTGCATGATTCTTTTTCTTAGAAAAAACCATATTTCCATGTTTCTAAAATGAAGCAAAAAGCCGAATTACGGAAGAAATTATGAACTGAAAGAGGAAGATGCATGCGATCACCAAAGAGGATCTGTCTTACTTGGCATATTCTTGAGTGCTAAGATTGCTTATTTCGTGCAAAGAGCCTTCCTTCAGTAGGAAATAATTGTATATCTCTTCATGTCAACCTTGGACATGCACAGAAATAGGAGACTTCTTGTGCTTGTGATGTTCAACAGCAGGTTGCTCGAGAACACTTCCCAAGTCTACAAACTGAATTGTTCAAAATGTATGTATGCATATTCACCTATTACAACGATGGTTTATCAGACACCTGAATTTGTCTAGATTTCTGAGAGCACAGTACCCCATGAAATAATTAGTTCTGCTAGCAAGTACAGCAGAGAATTTTAAGCTTCTTCTATGTCATGCAGATGGTATAAGTATACAGTGTATGAAGAGAATCTTACCTCCTGTTGTCTTTAAGATCCCTATCGATTCCATGGCTCTATGGAGCGCTGATTCTTTAATGACCTGGTTAACAAATGCAATTCATGACTAAACATTTGAGCCAAGTTTTATTACTTCAAGTAATCTCATGTAGAGCAGCAGGTTTCCTTGATCATCAATTCACCGACCGATTGATTGCCTTTCTGGAAAACTGTTAGAGCTTCTTCGATGGCACATGCAACGAATTGTTGATAGCGCTTTGTTTTTCGTAAGATTTGATGGAAAAGGCCTTCTTTCCACTTAATTGCTGATGTTATCACTAGATAACCATCATTAAAGAACATTTATTGCAAGAAAAGTAGAAAGTATAAGAACGTTTGTTTTTTCAGCAGGTGCAAAGTGTCCAAAGTGTTTAATAGATCTTGATGTCGTAGGTTTATAGCATTAAAGAATCGGATCAAGTGGCTGCAGTTGAGAAAACTTTGATTAATAAAGACATGGTAGTAGCTGATGTCCGAGCGCAGAGATACAAGGTTGAGAGACGCATGTTGCAAGAACTTTTCTAATACATTAATTCTTTTCATTTTTTTAGTACATTATGTCGAGGAAAGGCCACGGTGACCTATTCAAAGCCCCAACAACGGAAGAAAGAAAAAAGTGGAAGGCTAAGAAGAGAGAGAGAGATCAGATCAAGCTTATTGATCTTAGATTTGGAGGATGGCAAGTTGAAGAATTCGGGAAAGGAAGAAGACAAGATGTTCCATAAAATGCATGTTCTTGGGATGAATGATGATTTGTGGCATGGGGTTTGCGGAGAAAGCAATGGAAGTGTCAAACCAATTCATGTTGCCATTTCTATCGTATTGAACAAAGGTAGAAGTCTCCTGCACGAGGAAGGATATTCTATGCAAAGATGCAAATGTTAGATGTAAAATGTCTTCTAGCAGATGAACTTGAAAGCGTAAAAAGGCACTTATTAAACTAGATGTTCCACACGTTAGTTCACGTGTGAGGGAATGCAAACATAAAGCGAGAAAAATGCAGAGCATAAAATGAGTTGTCATTTTGTGCAATAATAAATTATTGCAAAAAATCGCATCTTCTTTTTCTTACTTCCCTCACATTCTTCATGACATTGGGTTTCATTTGGGATTAGGAAAGGTTTACCCAGGAAGGAACACGACTTTACCGTAGCAAATATAGGCTGGATGCTCTTCCTTGCACTATCGGTTGGACTAGAAAGGCTCGACTTGCGTACCTTCTGCTGTCCACTCTCCACGCTCAGAAGAAGTATCATGAAGCTCTACCACTGGCCCATGCAAATACGGTTTGACAACATCCTTAGTGGAAGTCACAACTCCTTCGACGCATTGGTACATGTGGTGTTTCGATCCTTCTGCGAAAGCAGAAACTTACAAGTTAACACCCTTCACAGAGAGCCAAGTTTGCCTTATCTGTCAGAACTGCTTTAAAAAACCTCTGCTTTGGCAGATGCCAAATTGACTTTGTGGAAAAGTCATAAAAATGTTGCAGACAAGCTGCCTTCGTTTAGATGGCAACACTATGATCAAAAACCCTACGTTTACGACGTTGTAGTTTAGGACGACACCAATTGCCACACACTGCTGTATGCTAAAAAGCACTACTTCTATATTCACGCAGAAGTTTTTCTACATAAATTACCAAATTGAAACGAGCAATTTTCATTGACACAGTTCTAAAGCAATTCCATAAAATAGAAGAGTTACCTTGAGAGATAGTTCGCAGCGATTGTATCTTTGTCTAAGTGAACTTCAAACGGGTAACTTCTGCCAAATTATTTGTGACGACGACAAAGCTAGAAGACTAAGGCATTAGACTGTCGCCCGCCTTGAGCTGCACTGTGTCGAAAACACCACCTACCGCAAACCTCTCCTATCCACTTCAGTTCGATTCAATCGAAAATCATCAAATGCCTTGGGAATAGACAAGTAGACAACTAACCATGAATATTAATGCCATCAATTTCTTTGCGTATTTACCAAATATTAATAGGCCTTGCATGATTCAAGATTTTATTAATACTTTGTCAACCAGTCGTGCGACAATTCAATTGAAAGTACATAAAAGCATTTTCAGAATACCCAATCAAAAAAGACAGCTTGCTCTGTTGAGAGAGGCCAATTATTGCAAAAAGACTGCTTTTCAAGACAAGAAGACAGCTAATTATTTTTTGTTCAAATACTTAATCTGCGGTGCTTCTCAAAGTAACAACAATTGATTCATGAAGGCCATCAAAACTAAGAACCATGGATACGATTGAACAAGCAAATGTGTCAAGGGTGACTGAATATATTTGAATCACTTGCTCTTAAGCCACGCTGCCTCTGGATTGTTCTTCGATTATCTTCCTTGGCTGCTTTGCTCTGAGCTGCCCAACAGCATAATGAATGAACCGAGAGGACCTGGTTTCTATCTTCACAGACACTCACGTCGACTCCCTTTCTTACATCCGGTAGGAATTTCCCATCTCTAGTTTATTTAATGTCCCCGTACTCCAGCACGTAACCACGGAAAGGTCTTGTGCTTGTGCCACTGAGCTTTAGGAAATTTGGCAAGATGACAATTCGACTCGTTGTTACTTGATTCGATATATGTTAGGGGCTTCGACACATTTTTCGAATTCTAGTGGGGGAGAGGGGGGAGAATTGCAAGCACGATAAAATTTGATTCCAGTATCGCCTGAGCAACGAAGAAAGTATTCGCGGAGGAAAGCATTATTGGAACTTTCAACATCTGTTCCAGATTAACGAACAAAATTTAGTTGAAATGTGCTGAAACCGTGCAAATCAAAACAACTAAAGAAAAATACCTAATTTTATCATCTGGGAAGATTTTGAGTCAGATTCACAATGCCATCAATGAAATCCTTTTAATCCTGAATTAAGAACCAACAATTTCATCAAATATAGTTTCGGTGGATAAACCTCTTTTATAAATTTCGCATTAGCAGGTTGAACGCATATTCCAATAAAGACATGTGTTACGAGGCCTTGCTGTTCCTTACATGATACAAAAGTCCAATATGCTATGGACGTGAAGGAGGAATCAGGTTGGAAAAGTCTTTAAAAAGTGATGAACTGGTTACAGAAAAGGGGCAAAGTTGTACTGGAGCGAAGGCTATACACTGCAGCTTGGAAGATGCTCTACGTGTTCTACGAGGGGAACCCAGAGGCATGAACATTTTGCACAAGAAAAGTACAGATAATACAGATAATTGCTAATAAAATGTGGTAAGATATGAAAGAATGGAAAGATGAAAAGAGATCGTGAAGAGATGATACATCAACGGTTGTACGACTTCATAGCATCAAAAAATAAAACAAGTAGAATATCATATTTGGAAGTCGACATGAAAATGAGACAAGATCTTGGAAGAAAGCAATAGTAATGGTGGCGATGATGTGAAAGACTTGGGCGATGTATCCATAGATCAGCTAATTCAAATGGAGAGGATCAAGAAAGCCGACAAGTTACAGTTCATTCAAAACATAAACACTTCCCATTTCGTCCAAGTTGTGTCCGAAATTGCGTCCCAACAAATTTTTCCGCAGTTCGTGTAACTTGGCTTCTGACACTTTGCTACAGCCAAGCAGCCACTAATTATCACTGAGCACATTTTTGGAACAAATTCTGTTTATTTTGCTTTTCGTATTCTTCGTTTCTTTTTCTATAGTTGTACGTTCATGGAAAAATATTTCTCCAACTTATTTTTAAGGAATTGAGGTTGACATAGTGTACAGATGAAAGCGTGGTTCAAAGTTGGTGCCATTTTTTTTTAGTAAGTTATGTTGGGGAAAGGCCATGGTGGCCTATACAATGCCTCAACAACGGAAAAAAGAAGAAAGACTAAGAGGAGAGAGAGATCAGATCATGTTTATTTATCTTGGATTTGAAAGATGGCAAGTTGTAAGATTCAGGAAAGCAAGAGGAAGGCAAGACGCTCCATAAGTTGCATGTTCTAGGGATGAATAATGACTTGTGCCATATTCAAAACAGTTCAATTTTGTTGGTAGAAACAAATGAAATAACTGAATAAGAAACAGAACATGTTTGACAGAGGAGGAGTGAAGAAAAATAACAAATATGTTCGCTTATTCACTATTGCGAGCATTTGTGATGATTGCTCTCTTCGACCAAACATCGGCTGTGGCTCCTTCAAAGAAGCCAAAGTATGTGCAACGATAGGACAAGATTGAAATACGACCGGAGAACAGCGTAAAAACGAGGAACATCGCCATCGGCCATCATGGGATTTGCGGGTTCTTGCAGTGTCCCCACGGAGGAGCAAGGTGATTAAACAACCCTCTCGTGTATTCGAATAACAAAAACACGCAAAATAGTATTTCAAAAGTCGCCCTGGGTTAGCATCTGTTACGGGACAATTTTGAGAAGTTTTCCCAGAAAATTCGGCTCCAGTTTCGTTAGAAATTTTTCCAAAACAAAGTGAAAGTGTTTATACCAATCAGTGTTCCGTATAGCAAGAAGGTCTGAAAGCAAAACACCGCTAGTAAATGCTTGATATTTGTTAAAAAGACGTGAGAATACATCGAACGAGTATATCTAACTGAATAAAAAACAACTACAGGAAACAACGCGGGCTGATACAAAAGATGAAACTCACACTCCTTCAATAAATTAGAAAGTCCGTTAATCTTAACTTCAATACGAGGATGAAAATAGAAATGCTTTTTCTGTAATCTGATTGAATGGTATGTCAACGAGTTAAACTACAAATGGAATATAAAGTATATCATTGAACGTAACTACATAAATACTAAACGACTTCAACAAACAGGAACAGATGGTTAATAAGGCTACTCTTTGATGTGTTTTCCAGACATTTGGTAAACAACAGAAACGGAATCCTCTCCCAGGTCTAAACTATCTTCAGATGCGTTCTCATCGGTTAAACCTTGTCTTTGGCCTTCTGCGCCAGCTCTGTATCGTACTAATAATGAAATTCAATAACATTACCAAACCTTAAAAATTCTGCTCTATTTTACATTTAGCCAAATCGGGACAGAATTGATCATACAGAATGTATGCATGTATGTATGTATTTGTGTATGTATGGCTATGTATAGCTATGTATTTGTGTATGTATGGCTATGTATAGCCATGTATGTATGTATGTATGTATGTATTTGTGTATGTATGGCTATGTATGGCTATGTATCGCTATGTATGGCTATGTATCGCTATGTATGTATGCATGTATTTGTGTATGTATGGCTATGTATAGCTATGTATGTATGTATTTGTGTATGTATGGCTATGTATAGCTATGTATGTATGTATTTGTGTATGTATGGCTATGTATGGCTATGTATGGCTATGTATGTATTAATGTATGTATGAGAAGCAAGAATAAAAACGATAAATGGAAGAATGTGAAAAACAAGGGAAACTGATGCAATGCAGGATCGAAATTGCTTAAACGTCATTTAAGCATTCACACATAAATTCTGCAGGATAAGAAAAAGTCGTGAAAGCAAAAATCAGCGGACTAAAAAAGAAGAATTTACCTGACGTGTTGTCTGTTGGTGTGACCGGCGAGTAAAGAACCAAAATGGAAATGACGTAGATGTTCCAAAGTCCAAATGTTCCAAAATGCAGTGCACCTAATTCAACAAAAAATTCCACAAAACTTAACAAATTGATTTGTACAATAAGCGAAGGTAGCGTGACTTGAAAGGCTGAAAAAGAGGTTAAGTCCAGAGAAAGGCTGCGGCACTCACTTCTAGTATAGAATACCAGGTACGGGTTTTGGGTCGTAAATATAGATCACATTGGTATTTCGTCAGCAATAATACCAGCAACTTTTTAAAGTATAAAATTACAAATCGTATCGTGATTTAGCTATGGTAGAAACTCACTGGACAATCTGACGATATCGTTTATCGGGTTATCTTCAATGAACTTCCAATGTCCTTCGTTAATTTGATCCAAAACAAAGCACAAAACAGTGACAACTGCTGAGAACAATGTGATTCCAACAAGAACTCGAAATCGGTAAATGACACCCTACAATTAACAGAAAATCGTCAAACCACATTCAATTTTAAACTATTTTCTAGACGAAGGCAATAAATGAAAGAATCGTTAATCTGAAATTTAAATTCATAAGATCGATCGTGAGTTCATCAATCGCTCTTTTTTTTTCCAGTTTTCAAATTCTCGTGGCAAATAAAGAGGTGCAATCTGGCTTTAAGAAAAGACACATTCTCTAATTGGATTATGTCTGAACCGATTAAAACAGCAAATGAAACAACGTCTCCGTAAGCTGAATTCGGACTGAGAAGTTAATTGTATAGTTCTTTCGAGAAATGTAAGACGAAGGAAATGAAGCAGTGATGACAGCAGGTAAGGAAATCATACCTGGTAGTATAACCTTCTGGCTTCTTGCATCACTGGCATGGCATCACCTTTGATTCGCATATGACGGAAAACTTTGATAACGAGGCCGAAGAAAAAGAAAACAAAAAGAATGGACGATGCAGCAGCAACAATAACAAAACCTTTCTGAGCGAATTTGTTAAGAAAATTACGAAAGAGTCATTTGCATGCAAAAACTGATCAGGAAATAATTGAATAGAAATGAGGATTATGATTCAAAATTTATCTGATTTGAAGCAACAGTTAGAAATCATCGAATGAAGTGGCAATCTTGAAAATTCAGACGAAATTAGTAGCTGCAAAAAAGTGCAGGTTGTTGCATCATTCATGAAAATTCGTCGGTTTCGATTATATGAAAAGGCAACAAATCATATAACGTACGAATGACAACCAATTAATAAAGTAAGGATTTCTACTTATTTATTTATCTATTTATTCAGAAGTAGTTGCAGAAATCCTAGAACGGTCAAGAGTGATAGCGAACACTTTGACTGATGTCTCTTCCTCCATCTTAATGTGACATTATGGTTACCATTACATTTTTAGGTAGTTCAATGAATTTCTGTTAAGCTTCATTATCAAATAATCTTAATGTCATGTCATGTTTTGGAATTTAATGTCATGAATCTTTATGACAAGTAAGCAGACCCTTTGTGAAAGAAAAATCTACTTCTTTAACAAATAATCAGCTATAAAAATGAGAAGATAATAATCGTAAGATACAGCTGCTTTTTCCCCATTGTCTTTTTTCCAGATCGTATGAAAAGGATTGTGCAACTGAACTCCTCTTGAATAAAAAAAATCACAAACGCGTGAGGCGACTTCAAAAGCAAATCAACGAATGGCACGTAGAATTTCTGTAGGGCGGAGGAGCCTCCATGATGGCGAAAATCAATTGGCATGTCGAAATAATGGGCTGGAAGTGGATGGGAGCCTCCGAAAGCGTACGAGTTTCAAATGGCATGTTAACCTTTACCGACTGCCATTGGTGATTTTGATATTAATGGAAGACGGCCATTCATTGCAGACAAGTTTTTAGGCAATCATTTAGGCTGATGAATCAGAGTATTTGGGTCACTGCACGATCACACCAGCTGTGTTTGGATGGACCCGGCAGTGGGCGAAGTGAAGGAAAACGAGTCAGCATCATGACAACATGCTGAACTAGAAGAAAGATCTTCAAGCAATTATGACGGTAATTATGATAAAATAATAACACAATATATCAATATTCCATAGTAAACATTCGATGTGAAAATAGCGCTAAACCTGGGCATGCTTACATCGAAGCGAGGCTCAAACAGCGTTTTAAATTGTCGTCATACTCCAAACGAGGGCCAGTGGACATCTTGTTACGGAAGTACCATCATGAGCCACGACATTGTAGGACAGGATGGCTAGGTATTTGCCAGATGATGGCGCATTAACAGGGATCGAGCCCAGGAATTGACGTGCAGTTACCAAATACCAAAGTTATTTCTCTGACCTTTGCTTCCTTAGAGATTGCTAAGCGATTCTCAGTCATAAATAGGTCGCTTAAATGGGGGTAAAATGATTGCAATCGATTCTAGTTCAGCATAAACTTGGGTTTTTGCTCGAACATAAATGTCCCCCAATTCACACAGATTAAGTAAACATGTTTTTCTGACCTTTCAACCAAATCAAATATCAGGAGAGATGTACACGCAAGGATAATGAAGAATATTTGCCATTTGTAGCATCGCAGTGAACCTCTCTTTTGTTGATCCTAAGAATTGACAACAAGAATACCAACATGACAACATCTTACAAAAAGGCACTCATGTCAAAATAACAACCGAAAATGATTTGCTACTGAACTATTGAGCCTACAACGGCGAAAGAGAAGCCCATATAAAATTGGAATTAGCGATTGAAGAATCTAATAAAAAAGAGAAGAGGCAGGGTTGAACTTTTACCAGACGAATGAGGTGGCAGCTCATAAATCAGTTTTAACTCGGAGGGAAACTCACTAGAATGTGCTCGCCCACGAAAATGCACCAGTACGAAAGCAGGAAAGCGTAAAACTGCCCTTGACGGAAATCCGAAAGCAGCAACATAAAAGGCATCTCAAATGTGAGAGTGAACCATTCGACGGGAACTGTAGAAGTAAAAAGGCAAATCAAAATAAACGTACATCTATGCTCACCTAAGTTACACATACTAGTAGTATTTGAGAGACTATCATACGATTAATCATCGGAGCGATACTGAGTCGATACGAGTTGACGGAATAGAACGCAAGGTAGCGATGACCCCGAGCAGGGTGCAGCCACAGGGAGAGAAAGCCCGCCCGCAGGACCGGTGGTTAGAAAGTAAGTAAATATTGCTCTTTTTGGTGAACGGCGTCAGGGAGATTGGAGCAGCTTGAAGCTCCAAACATTTTTATCTGAAAATATAAAAGAGGAAAACAAGGAACCAACTTACGTATCAGAAAAAGGAGTGACAACCCTAATGCAGCGGATAACCTGTGTAAAAAATATTGCAAAATATTATAAATGGTTATTTTGAAAGAGGAACATTCAGATGGGTTATAAACAATCGTGCAAGTGAAGAAACCGTGTGAGACATATTCAATTGCAGAACTTATCATTAAGGGTAAGCGGTAAGGAGGAAATCAATAGGATTGTTTCACAAAGGAAAGCAGTTTGATGGTTTACTGAGACAGGTTGGCACATACTTTTCAAGGAGAATTGGTGGTCTTGCTTGCGACCTCACTCGATAAAAGAAGAAGATAAGTGCAGCAACCAAAAATGGCGTGAGAACCGTCTTTGAAATGAGCCATGCCCAGGTGTAAGAACCGTTTTGGTGGATGCCCTTTTTCAAAATAGAATAAAAGAAAATCAGGGTGACAAAAATGACAGAGATCATAAAACTGAAACCAAATCTGACCAACGGATTGCATGAAACTTGCAGTAAAACAGGTATTCTTGATAAGATCGCATTTTGCTATAAATACACTATAAATTGAACATATACCCCGCAGACCCTAATTCAACACAGCCCCCACATACCATTGTGCGTACACTGGGATCGCATTGTACTGATGAGTGCTACTTCTAAATTTAAGGTGAAATTGGAAACCTCTGTGACATTCAAGTTAAACAAAACAATTCTCACTCAAAGAAAAGTGGCTCAGTTCCATATGGTATATCATGATTCAATTCAATGGGAACACAAACATCATCCTAGCAACAGATAAATTCTATGAAAACCATTTTGCTTAACACAAATCCAGTGCCTGTATACAGTTAAATCTATATTCATAAGAATATCACCAATCACACCAACCATCCTAGGTCTTAATGTAAATATCAACTCTTAATCCTTTGAGATATGTTTGTTACATGATCTAACTATTACCATCATTTGCCTATCTCCAACGACTCTTTTAAGTTTAGATCAAAAGAATTACAATCAGAATTAAATAAGAATTTGAAAAGAAACTCACAACAAAGTGAAGTCCTTTCAAAATGCCAAAACATCCATCAGACTGCTTCAACTGGAGATTTATCAGATAATAAGGATGCTGAATACTGCCAATCTCTAAAAAATGCATATCCTCACACGTGTAGTAGCCTTCCATTTTGTTTTCCTGAAATTAGAATCCGTGTAAAGAAAAGTGGACTACCTCAATCAATCAAAGCCCTAGGGAGCATCTTGATAGAGATGTACCACGAACAACTACTCTTGTGGCGAGGGAATGGGAATAGTTTCATTCAACTTCACCTTATGCCAGATACCCAACTACTGCTGGGTGGAAAAATGGAGAGCACCAAGTAGCAGGAAGAACCAAGCCTGGAACATGGGACTTTCAACGCAGTCAACATGTCTTCAACATACCATGCCAGCTACCCCTACCTCATTAAAGGACAAATCTTTTAAAAATAAATTTATAAGAAAATTTGCAAAATGATTGCTTGAATAGGAACGGAACTCAAACCTCAGATCGATATGTCATAAGAATGCATTGCAAGGGTCTCCTTTCATTGTTTGAGCTTGCATACATGGTCCAGTTGCTACGCTCATTATCTCTGTATCCAACCTTTGCTCTGTAATTTATTGTGCAGCCTTTGAAAAACAAAGAAAGAAATAGTCCAACTTCTTAACTTGCCTTTACTTTCTTTCACACACTATTCAATCTCCAAACTACAGGAAAATTAGCAACAAGAGAAGGAAGAACGGATACAGTGAAAGTGATGTATTCTTTTGACGGTTTGAGACTAGTTGCCTGTCCATCAAAATGAATTTAAATTACTAGAAAAGGGCAGTAGGTCAGCAATTCTCCATTCTTTTCCTTTATCACTAATATGCTCTCAGTGCTACTTCCATGCTTTTTCATGTCAGTTGATCTGGATTCAATGAAGCAAATAAAGTTCAAACATCTCACCAGGCACTTTCAACTATTGGTGAAGATTTGATGTCTGTCCAATTTATACATGTGACTTTCCTATGTGTTTGTTTTGCCGTACCAAGCAAGTTCTATCACACATGGATATTTACCTGGTCATTGAATTTCAAATAATGATAGCGTTCATTAATATTCCAAGTTTTCACAGCCTGCATAGAGTATTGTTTCCTTTCTATAGATTGCCTTGTATGTGAGATGGGTCATGGCACCATTTGCATTGATCTTTGTATTTCTTGCAGCTAGACAGGATGCGGCACTGTCTCTTGTGATTATGGTGCACTATGAACAGGTTCTAACAATTACGATTACAACGACTAATTATTCCAGCACATTCAACTGAATACAAGTTGCTTATTCAAAAGAAGCATTATTGATTCACACACCTTTTTTTCTTTCAATTTGTTGGATTGAATCTTTCTCATCAAACTGTAAGTCGATTTCCGCATTCATGGAGACAACAATGAACTGCTGCACAGGATCAAACTCTGCTCCAGGATGAGGCATGTGAACACTAAACACCACATCATTTGCACCAATATTACTGTTCACTTTTCCAATTGAAACTGCAAGAAATAGATAGAATAAAATAAAAATGAAATAAATAGAAACAAGGATAAGAAACTTCTCTCTTTCAAAATCAATTTTGTTAAAGGCTTAGAGTTGGAAGAAAAATGCCCCTGATTTCTTATGACCATTTTGAGAAGGTTGACTACCAGTCAGACAAAAGAGACAATGGCCTTAACTTAAACAACTCTATAGTTAAAACTGGATACGGCTTTTCCTCGTTTCTCTTTATCAACCGACATCGACTGACTCGTGCCAAAGGGCTTCATGCGCAAAAATTCAACACAGCTACCCATGGGCTAAGTTCTCTGCGCTACACTGGTACCAAAGCACTTAATTCTCTAAAAAACGACCCTGTCTTCAATAATGTGACGGATAAAAGTTTCCCAATCTGGCATTTGAATATTATTGAAAAATACTCTGATCACAAAATACTTATTTACTTTTTTTTTCTTTTAGTGGGTTATGTTGAGGAAAGGCTATGGTAGCCTATACAAGCACCAATATAAGAAGAAAGAAGAAAGCAAGCAGCTAAGAGGATAGAGAGACAAGATCAAGTTTATTGATCTTAGATTTGAAAGATGGCAAGTTGTAGGACTCAGGAAAGCAAGAAGGCAAAACGTTCCATAAATTGCATGGTCTTGGGATGAATGATGAATTGTGAGATAGAGTTTGTGAAGTAGGCAGTGAAACTATCGATATAGCAGCTTCTTTTGTTTGTAGCAGTGGCACTTAACATCTGAAATTTCAATAAGTATGTCAAAATAGGCTGGATCGGCTGGGAGGCGGTCTACGAATTAGCTCTGCTGTAAGATCCTTTCCGAACCATTTGGTCATTTATAAAAATTTAATGTAATCACTTTTTCCATTCAATTTTGGCATTCGATTTTTCTTTCCTTCAATAGTTTTATTCTAATGTTGATTATGATTCCTTGCAATTCCTTTTTGGTTAAATGAAAATTCTTATGTCTTATGTCTATCAAGTTACTATGCTACATTTTTAGTGGTGTTGATGTTTACAATGGTTCACTAACCCAGTTTGAGACTAATGAAGTTTACCTTCCCATCAGTCGAAATCTCACATTAATTAATTTACTGATTCCTTTAACGGTGGATTTTTTCATGACATTGTGAAGTTTAATCGTGTACTTATTAGACTGGCAGGTTGTGGATTGTTCACCGGGTGGAGGCCAAATATTCTTGCGGTCAGACTTCTCTAAACAGAATCATACAACAACGCGAGAAATCGAATACCTTCGTTACACGGTGCATGTCGGTCAGTCACTTTCTTGCCATCGTCGAAGTATTCCCTCCTGTACCAAGTTCTGTGCCAAGGCCTTCCATTCGCTTTGCATGGCGTGGCTATGTACAGTACAGCGGAAGCTGGCGTGGAAACTATATTAAAAAATGACAGTTTTAAAAAACTCAATCTCTTCTGTTATTAATGCGGATCAGAATTTACAAATCTGCCAAAAAATTGCATAGGTTTCTAAAAAGTGGTATTGCCGTAAATCGACCAACTTCAGAATACATAAAAAGTGGGTCAGATTTGGCTAAACTTGCACAGTGGCATGTTATGGTTAGGCAAAATAGTATTACTACATATCGATCTAGTCTAATTTTGTAAACTTTTAAGCAGAGGGCCCTTGAAATAAGCAACGCTGAAGGGCAACCCTCAATAAACATTCGTATTGAAATCAATCAATGGTCACAAATGACAAGAAATCAAAGAATCAAAATATTTGTTCTAACCTTTCGTCCCTCCAAGAATGAAAAACATGACAACAGACAAAAGTGATACAACACAAAAAACGAGTATTTGTTTTCTACTCATAGACTCTAGCAATACGCCGGCCATTTTGAGAGAATGACTGTGTGCAAGGCAACTAGGTTCGCAAGTCAGACTTAGGCCTAAGCCAGGCAGTCAGTGGGCACATTGTGGTCATTGATCTTGGCGTCAAAGGGAGGCCGACTTCCGCATCCGTTGTCTTTCTGAGAATTCCATTGGTTGAAAGGGAAGGCATTGAACTGAATTAATCTGATTGGCTAACGAACGGAAAAGGCGGGCAATTTGTAGACAAAACCTTCCATTGACACTTTCAGAAACACATCCGACAATTCATCCATAATGCATATCAAATATATTAAGACGCGAAAGGTGAACCGTCTTGATTTCAATCGTAGGTAACGATAACAATCATTTGTATAATGATAGGTACATTATTCCTGTTCGTATGGGGCGTGTCAGAAACACCAGAAGCTCCACTCACTCACACCCTTTCCAAGTTTCACTACGTAACCCACCAACTCTATCCCACAAACTATCATTTGTCCCAAAACCTGCAGTTTCTGGAACGCCGTGCCTTTTTCCTTTCCTGGGGGTTTGTATAGGCCAAAATGGCCTTTCCTCAACGTAATTTACTAAAAAAACCGTTCTGAAAGAATATGACACTGAATCTGTATTGAAATATCTATCTCCCTTGTAATTATAACATGCTTTCACTGCAAGTTGGTGGGATGTAGGCCTTAATCAGTTGCTTACAACCTGCTCCATAATAATTTCACTTTCTAATGAGAAACAGTGGCTCTAATATCCACCTATGGTGATTCGGCCAGGTTTGCTGCATAAGCCTACCAATTATTCACATCTACATCATCAATTATATATTTAAAGCTTCCATTGGCATAGACAGAAAAAAAGACAACACAAGCTAAAGTTTCACAAGCACATAGCTTGGCATAAATCATCAGGAGACAGAGTGATGAAATAAATCATTGAAGGAATTATTAATGAGAAAATGATTGATTAGAAAATATTATTTTTGATAGCAGGCAGGAGAATCGTTTTTCATGCATGTTTCTGTACAGCTGCTTCAACTTTCTCAATACTGGCACCAACAACTTCTGCAACCTGGAAAAACAATCAAATTTCTTTGCTGATGACACATTCCTTAGGTTAGCCTTGTGCACTTTAAAACTGCATTTAAAGTTAAAACAATTATTGTAATAAAGGGCTGATGAATATCTTGACATATCCAAATTAATAAATTTGAGCCTTGTCAAAAATAACAAGAATCTCATAAAAAGAAAGAAAACCAAATTAGAAAGTTGGGATAACAGATTTCAAATGCCTACAGCAATTTGCTTTGGTAAGCTAAAGTGGTAAAAAAAATAGGAAAGTACCTCGCTTCCACCCTTATAGAGCTTAAATGTTGGCATAGCAGATATACCACACTGCTCTGCAGCTTCCTGCAAATTCAGACAGATTTTTGATCATGAAAAATATAAAATGAATGAATCCAATGTAAATCAAAAGTGCTTGGTCAATAATTCATAGCTAAGAGTTTGTTACTCCAAATAATGAAATAAAATTTAATAATTCTCGAAACCAACAAATGAAATGCACAACTTCTCAAATCAAACTGAAGAATATATTGTATCAACAAAATTTGTGAACATGAGAATGTTGATGATAATAGGAGATTTGCAGATAAAATTTGCTATTTTTGCAATGATGACTTGACCATCTGGTAACAACAATGTTGAAAACAAATCGCAAATCTATTCTGAAATAAACTATTATGAATAAAATTGCATGAGAAAAGAGAGATCAAAATAAGGTATACTTACAGCATTGTCATCCACATTCACTTTTACAAACACAACATCTGTATATTTTTCTGCAAGTTTCTAAATGCAAATATTAAAATAATTGACAAAAATGGATGTTACAGAAGTTCTAATTCATAATACTGTTTTTAGTGAGTTAAGTTAAGAAAAGTCCAAGATGGCACACACAAAGCCGCAACAAAGGAAGAAAGAAGAAAGCGAAAGGTGAAGGGGAGAGGGAGATCAGATCAAGTTTACTGATCTTAGATTTGAATGATGGCAAGTTGTAAGATTCAGGAAAGCAAGAAGAACACAAGAGGTTCCACAAATTGCATGTTCTTGGGATGAATGATGATTTGTGGGATAGAGTTTGTGAAGTAGGCAGTGAAACTTAGAAAGGGTGTGAATGAGCTGAGCTTCTGGTGGTTCTGACACGCCTCAGATGAACAGGAATAATATCTCTGATCTCCTGACAGCAATACCCGTGAAAGCATCTACAAAAGATGGAAAGATCTCCAACTAAACGACAATGGGAAGAGGCTGGGGAGATTTGGTGAGGTTGGGTTGTCAATGAGACAAATGGCTCTAGACTGAGCTCTAGTCCATTTGTAAATCAAATCAAAATTAGGAAAATGCCAGCAACAAATCAACCTATGACAACACAAGGGGAGGTAGTATTATGCTTGCTATTGGACTCATTCATCACCAAAAGATTCAAAGAGGCTAAGTTTGAGTGTGACAAGTTCAAATGTAAAAGGCAAGGAACATATCTGTGCATTTATTCACTGCCTTGATCAAGTGGCAAGAAACAAGAATATTGAATGGCATTGGGAAGACAAAAAGGACATAAGAAGGCTACAAAGTAACCCAGAGAAGAGATCTACCTTCTCTTGGCTATTTTGTTTAAGGGCTTGGCTTCATCGTGGGGGTAGAAATAGCAACAGATTTGATGAAAGGACAAAAAAGGAAATTGGAACCTTTTCTAAGATCTTAAGTAGGCCAATAAAATGACATGATCTGTTACCATGTAAGCAGAGCAAGAAAGAGACAGGCTACAGAGATGCTGGATTGATGACATGAAGGGGCAGAGCTGTATCCCCTTTTGCATAGAAGCATTGAACTGGGGGATGAATAAAGGGAATGAATGAAGGGCACCGTCTGGAACGGGGGTGCAGTAATGGTCCACTCAAGCTGCAGTTAACTGCACGATATTTACCTGAAGCTTTGGGGCAACCATTCGACATGGTCCACACCAATCGGCATAGAAATCAATAACGATGAGTTTGCTTTCACTCTTTAGAAGTTCGTCAAGTTCAGCCTGAGAAATTGTAAAAAACCAAATTGATTCAGTTGGAATAGGGCTGTTTTGCAAGGAATATTCACATTGGAGGTTAATTTTGCAAATCTTAGGTTTTCAATCTAAAATGGCGATGGCCTCTCTTTGTGTATTTGAAAAACCAGGGATTTGCTCGAAGCCAATCAACTTAATAACATTTCTTGTTAAAGGATTTTATAACATGATGATAATAAAGAGGCATTTACATAGGGCCATTTATCTACATGGCTCAAAGGCGCATTTTTGCATCAATCGCATCTTGAAACGTAGCGACAAAATGCTTCGAGAGTTTATGGCCAAATAACTTGTTCGCCTTCTGCTTAGAAGTTACAGCAAAACAGAAATTGAAGAGGGACATTATCGCATTTTTATGCTAGACACTAGAAACTTTCAATGCACTCGATTGCAAAACGTAGTGACGAGGGATTTCTGAATTTGCTAAGTGGAACGACATGTAGGGTATTCACAATAATAACATGGAACCACGCCAAGTCAATGATCTAAGCCTAGAGGCATGCTCCCTTTGCAAGACAAAGTACCTTATTAGTCTGGTAACTTTCATGAAAAAGACTTTACCTTAGTTGCGAGGACCTTCATCTTGATAGCTTTATGCCACACGCCCTTTCCAAACTTTGTTACCACGCTGACTCATTGCAAGCGGAAGACATGCGCAATGGAACTATTCATCATTAATTCACTTTAACATTTCACCACCAGTTCTAAGTTTTTTTAAACTTCTTTACTTTGATATATCTAGACTAGATGTACCAATGAATATTCATTTGATGCTGGAAAATTTACATCTTCCAGGCTTCGTTAAAAATTATGCGACACAAGTCTTTATGAGATGTGTTCACAGTGCAAAAATGAACGGTGATAATGATAGTAACAGCTAACAACTTGATTTGGTCAGAATTCGGAAACTTCCTGCGCATTGCTTCCTTTTTCAATCTTAAGATGGATGTACCACCATACTCTTAATTCATTTCCGATGGAGCTCGCGTTTTCACATATCTAATTAAAGTTTGAAGTTGAGGGGAGAACCGGGGTCCTCTTGCCGCTGTTTCTTCAACATTCGTTTGCACATCAAATCAGCTGATTTTGAAATGCCAGTCTTCTAAAATGCAGCATTGATAAAATCATTAGAAGGAGCGAATCGCCTTGGGACATCGATCGCAATTCGTCATAGCGAAAGAATACAGTATACATTATACTTCGAAAGATTCCTCCGCATGCTCAGTTAATAGCACTCAGAGCCACTAAGTCCATTTAAACAGCCTTTATTTTACCACACGGTCTCCATGGCCAAAAACTATGATGAGAAGAACCATTTCTATTCCTTTATTATTCTAGTTTTAATCTTTATTCTCGTTCAAGGTGGATCGATTCTTTTTGCCTCTTCGCCTTTGGAACGATTAAAAAAAATATTCACGGGGCCTCGAGCAAGTATGGTTTCTTTGCGTTTTGCTTCATCCTTGTTAGCAAGTCACCAAAAAACCCACCCTCTGTATTTTGGGTTGAATGCTCTGTTTGATCACATTCCATGACATTCAATTTCGTTGTCGACATTTAAAGAGATATCAATTCTAACGAATAAATATACAAACTCCCCGCCCCAGACCCTTGTTTTGGCCGTTCCTCAAAATGCTATATCGATCGATTTCAATCTCCTTATTTTTGATAAACTTGTTAAGGGACAATTCGGCTTCTTTCACGATGATTCGTACCGATTTAAATTTTGAAAAAGGCCTTTACATGCTGGTGAGATATTTCACATCGACGAGTTCAAAACTTCAAGTCGTAAAATTTTAAAGAATTATGATCAATGTAGTTCAGAACGAAATCATATTATGATGTTTCGAGCCCCATTACGAACATGTGATGAACAATTCCAATTATCCTTACCTTAGATAGGTAGATGGATGGATAAATAGATAGATAGATAGATAGATCGATAGATAGATAAATAGACCGATAGATAAATAGATGGATAGATAAATAGATGGATAGATCGATAGATAAATAGATGGATAGATCGATGGATAAAAAGATGGATAGATCGATACATAAATAGATTGATAGATACATAGACAGATAGCTACGCAGATAGGTAGATCGATGGAGAGATAACAGATATATAAATAGTTAGATAGATAGATAGATGATAGACATACTTGCAATTATTCTTTACTTCGCTTACTTTGTTTTTTAGCTTTAACACAGGACCCTAATGATAACAGCATGCTTGACATGCTGATAGGTTATTCCTGTATATAAATTCGCATATCACTCGATCTGGAGACACGGATCACGAAAATGATCAGCAAAGTGAAACAACGATACCCGGTGTAAAATCAAACAAAACTGTACAAACCAAACATAAAAAACCATTCGACGTAAAATCGGAAGAAAGAACATTTAAGTAAGAAATAAGAAATAACATCAACATTGAATCGATCCGAGTGAGGAAATGGTTCCGAGTACTAATGATCACATTGATATTTACAAAGAAACGACGGTTGAGTTATTCGATCAACACCTCAGAGCATACAAGTCTGTGATATACGAAAGCTGGAAAAGGGATAATTCTGGCATCGGCACGAATGGATCGTGCATGATTGCAAGCCGTAGCCAGTGGAATTGGTAATCCGGGCAACCGACGTTGATGTTCGAAGTTAAATGACGATTATATGAGTGAAATTGCCGCAAATCTAAAATACCACAATAAAGCGAAATAAAATGTAACTTTATCATCCTTTTATTTGCACATAAAATATCGTGGCTTCTTCTGATGCAGCGTTCTTTATATTGTACGCATTACCTGAAAATTTAATAAAATTAATTACTGAAGTGTTTGAATCGAAACACTTTCATTTTGCATCGATCAATAGATACAATTAACACATACAATACAGAGACGAAGTTACTAAATATAATTAGGATATCCTACATTACATTAAAAACATTATAAATTTGTACATTGGCTGACTAAGAAGGAGCTCTCTAAACAGGTTAACTAATCGAAAGAACGCCTCTTTATTATGTAAACAAGCTATTGAGTACTGTGAAGCTTCACAAAATGCACGCAGCCAATGACTAAATCTTTTTACAGCTATGCAATCACGTTTATTTCATCGATAATTGACCTAGGACCGTTCAATCAATAGCAGAGGAAGGAGGAAGGAGAGGGGGGAACAGGGGGGAAGAGGTAATTATTTCAATGTTCCAAAACATGGGAAAAATTTATTCTCTTTGATGTCTGATGCGTTTAGCTCAATGCTACAAAATGTTAATGGACAGCGTGTTTTTTTATCATTAACAAAGACTTTTCAGTCATGTCGGCTGCTGGAGTCCTTGCACTCACTGTCGACAGTAAAACAGTCATTCACGACTTCAGCACTGTAGGGAAAACTGACAGGGCTGCAAAACAACTAATTCAACAATTCGAATGATTTGAGATTTAAAATGCAAAAATCATAGAAAAAAGAACGAACCACTGGGGACAAAAAAGTGACAGTCAGGGCCGAGCCTGCGAACTTCGTTTTCAATCATAAAATCGACTTCTCCATTTATCACACGAAATAACTACAAAAGATCAGAAAAAGAGATTTGGCATTTTGCATACTATGATAAGGAAATGCTACTATGAGATACTCAGGCATGGTCAAAAATATAAAATATTTGTGCGGCAGTAGACGTCAAGACATCAAACGCAATTCCTAGCAAAAGAGGTTTATGGAGCCATGCATCTTTGCAAAAAGTGCAAGGATCACAAGGCGTGTTCACATCGAGAAGAACGATCTAGAAACTGTTCGATGAACGAAAAGAAATATAAAATATAATATAATCTTCTATATTTTATAAATATAATATTCTTTATGTCCATGAAATATGCAGAAGAAAGTGAAAATCTAAACCCAATTCTCGAAGCCAAAAAAAATAAAACTACAATGGATAATGCAATCGCGCCCAAGCCAGTGTCAATAATATACTTATTTTCAATAATCTATATTACTTGGATAAAGAAAAGGCAGCGATGCAGTCGGTCAGCAGCAATGGAAAAGTGGAAGCAAAAAGGGAAGGAACATTCTTGAGAGGAAGTGTAAGAAATTACCAATGTGTCGTTTTGTACAAACTGGTGTCCTTTCTCAGCGTTAGGAAGAAGAGCAAATACCCCAGCGTTAAAGAAGCGCTGCTCGAAGAATCTGTGCAAGAGAATGCTGTGGAATTCCCTTCCATCGGGCAACTTGCCGGGTGCATCCAGATGAATCATTGCAGGTGTAACAATCACATCTGAAAAAATCCGCAAAGGATGATGCAGAATACAACTGAAATTAACGAAATCCAAATTCTTCTGATCAAATCCTTCCAATAAATGCAAAAATAATGAAAAACTGAATGAAACTAAGTGAGAATGCAAACATGCATCCTGACTAATACAATATGACTTAAGTTTAAAAGGGAATTGACCAATTCGAATGAATTGGTGATAAAAGAAAGGTCCTTGTGCAAAGACAACATATCTTCAAGCTTCTGTTTCATTAAAATGCTACGCGTACAATTGCAAAAAGGGATGGTCTATAAGTGGCTTGCCTGACAAACATGATTTACAGAGACACAAAAATAAATTTAACAGCCATTGTAAATTCCTATAAGAGCAAAAAAGTTCTGGTTGAGTCCATTCCTTGTTTTCCTACAACAGCAGGTGGGGTACGTCGATCACACTGTGACGTTTTTGGTTCTTCGTTAATAAAAGTCGGAGGATCTTCTCTGAAGTCGAAAACGATTCCAATGGTTAATGTGTCGGAGTTCGACCACCCCGGTGCCGGTCCTAGGCCCGGATAAATGGGGGGAGGGGGGGTTGGCGGCAGGAAGGGCATCCGGCTGTAAAACCCCTTGCCACAATCGTGATTTACATCACGATGCGGAGAATCGAGAATCGAGACAGAGCTAGAGTGTCCCCCGCAGGCGACGCATTGGGTGACCGCCGTGACAATCCGACAAGTGGACGACGACTACCGCATCAAGAGCGGATACGGATAAAGAAGCAAGCTCAAGGAAAGAGAGAATGTGTTGGAGTTGGCGAATGATGGAAATTGGACTCACGCGTGCTAATAAGTTTGTCTTCATCGTCTCTGACCATCATGGTGGGTGGAACATTTTCATACATTTTGCGATTGGTGGCCTGGCAAAAAATCGAAGAATTGCACTTAAACTCTTTGTTCATAACATCGACCTCTTAGACAATTCTTATTTCGCTTCTCATACGCAACGGAAATTGTAGACTGCAGCAAATTTTACAAAAATTGAAAAGAACTGACTGCAAATCACCTTCACTTTTCTAGGTTTTCTTTGGGTTTCACCTGCAAAAAATGCTCTCAATAAAATCATCAATAGAAACTAAACAATCTACGGTGATGATAGTTTTTTAGGACTTGATAAAATGAAAGATGAAAGAAAGGAAAGAACAAGAAAGAAAGGAAAGAACAACAGAGAGAACTGCCAAAGGACGCGTAGTTGAATCATATTCAAATGGAAAGACTTATATTCGCGCATAGTCGAACGTGTTCAGTGCATGATTCAATGCAGTGGCTTTGATCTGAATACAATGTATCTACAATCATTGTCTAGGTGCAACACGTCCAACACGAGTTTATCATCACATGCTTCCAACGCTGGCGATCTCGCACATTACAGAAATTAAAGTTTGTCAAGCAAACCAAAGGAATTTATATAATTCATTCTTAGGTCATTTCATAAAAAATTCAGGCAAAAGTAAAATAATGCAGTCAATCTTATATTGGTTGGAAAGGAAATTATCCGAAAGGTAACTTGCTTGAGTTTTTCTTTCTATTTATCGCTATTTTTCCAGTTTCATTTTCCGCCGAAACAACTGGGCTTTTCAATGAGAATCCTGCAATAAATAATAGCAAAAATACCACCCTATTTCAAAATTGCGCCGTGTGGGACAAAGTGGGGGGGGGGGGGGGGGGAACATCATATGCAAATTACAGAATTCTTTAGAACAGAAAGAACATCGAGGAAGATGGAAGTGATTTGGCTTCAAAGCGGAATACATCTAATTCTTGAATGTACCGCATTTATTTTCGAGTATTTTCTCGCTGAGAACAGGGATTGCAAGTGACAAAGGTTGCTGAGCATGCGCGGCCATGAGAAAAATCATTTATTGACAGCGTAAACTAAAAACACAGTACCGAAATGAGATTTTCAATATCATTTAAAATTCTTCAAAGTTTGATTCATCCCCAGATGAAGGAAAGAGCCGTTCGCATTCTACCCTCGTTTACAAAACGCACCCATAACTTGAGTTATTTATCAGGTATAAATGTCGCGCGTTATACTCGAATAAATACGGCACTTATTCGTATGATATACGACTGCTTAAAATGTCGTTGCTAGGATCCTTCTCAATCAATTATCAACTGGCGAGAGAAAATCCATTAAGAAGCATGTTCTGTTTACTTCATGGAAAAAACGAAATACAAAATTTGCCTTTTCCCATCTAAAATCCTGAATCTAAAATAAGATGTAATGAATGTAGACTGGATATAAATCGGATGGAATGATTTACAGCGCTGACTAATAGAAATAAGAAATTAAAAATATCGATGCGATGAACAAACGCAGATTGATTTGATGAAATGAAGCATACCTGAATCTGTTCTTTCGTACTGGACGCGCTCCTTCAATATCCAATTGCGTACGGGCTTCATCCTTTTTCGCTTTCCCACGCGAATCCCTTCCTTGCAATCACCTTCATTCACTTAAAGATAAGTCGAACGATCATCAAAGAAACAAATCTCAGACGATGAATATCATTCGCATGATCAATCTGGCAATACGCGAAAAATTGGAAGCATGTAATTTCGTTTTTATGGGTGGTCTACTTTGACATCAGCTACTGGGGTGTGTGTGTGTGGATGAAATGCAACCAAAGTGCCGCCGGTCTCAAAGTAGGATCAATGGGAAGGGTTGGTGGCAGGGGTAAAACGGGGATCTCCCAATGCAAAACTTCATTCATATTGAGCTCATGAGCACTGATGCGATAATTATTATCATCATATTATTATACAAGATGCGTCGGTAGATCGTTCAGGCACACTTATGACTCTGCATAAGTCAATGTTGGGATAACGCCAGCAGAGGAGTGTTTACCAAGCACAGCAGGGCAGACTTCAGAGCCCTGAGAAGCTATGCTTTTTCAATGGGACAGCACTTGATTCCAACACGGATGGAAACACAGGGACTTCATCCACTCTCCTCAATCAGAGTGAAAGCTAAGATAAGGATCCGATTCGAAATTCTGATCATTGGGTCTAAAATCAAGAACTGTCAGCACAGAGCAGGGAACAGAAAAGCTTTTTTAATTCACCCAAGACGAAATTATTAGAATGCATTAGAAGTTAGAAACAGTTGCCAGAAAAAAGCAATGAGGGCAATCATTTGAAAGGGAAAAAGCATCGATGCAAGAAACAACTCATCGCATTTGAATAATCACTTGAACGAACAACTCACCAATTTCCTCAAACTTTGATGAAGAAATTTCCAGACCACAAACTTTGACTTTGTCTGTTCTTCTCTTTGATCTTGGATACGCAATGCGACAATTTTTACGTCGTTTTTTAACGACTGGTTTAGGGGGTTTTTCATCAACTGTTTCCATACTCTCATCCTCTCTTACGTCGCCAACTTCTTTCGTTTCTGGGTTACCAGAATCTAATTCTCTCTCTTGTTCTGAATCTATCCCCCCTGGTAACGTATTGATACCATTCAAGGCCGAATAGCTCCTTCTCTTGCGTTTTTCTCCAGACACTGGGGTTGCCCGAAGATTGATTCTGTCCATCCGAACAGGTGACGGTCCAACCCATGATGTAACATGTGAACTGATTAACGAAAGCATCGACCGACTTTTTGGCGTCTCGGTCATCGCTCCTTTCATTCTCTCCTTCGGCAGCAAGCTCAGTGGTGTTTTGGAATAGTGGGCCACAGCTGCGAGGAATCAAAAAGCGGTTTTTAAAGCTTGAATGTGATTATTGAGTGGAATGAATCACTGCTAATAAACTAGAAAGGTAATTTAACAAAATCAAAGATTTACCAAAGTCTTCACAGCTCCTTTCTTCTTCATCTTCGTTGGAGTCTTTGAAGTTATCACCACTCTCACAACCCTGAGCTGTTCCATTGGCGCTCGCGCTTTTGCTTTTTCTTCTTCTGGGGTAACTTATTCTCTTCACTCTTCGCTTCGTGGATTTGGGACCTGATTCCATCGTTTCTAATGGATTTTGATTCACTTGTGCTTCCACTTCTCTATCAATGGCAGGAGTATTCTGGAGAGAAGCAGGCTTGGTGGATGACATTCTTTTTACTCTTTTTTCATTCTCCAGCCGGTTATATCGACTATTATTCACTGATTCTTCACTTTCATTATTCAATTCATTGAAAACTTCCTCTGATTTTCTTCTCAATGGCGTCAATCTTTTCTTATTTTTTCTCAAATCACTGTCCCTTGATTGCTCCTTTCCAAACATCATCAGCCTTTCTCCCCTTGAGAGTCTTTTTTCAAATTCAATACCATCCCCTTTAGTGTAACTTGATTTTCTCCCCTCTTTGGCTCTCTTTCCTCTTTGCACCTGCTCTGCATCAAAATGAACACTGTCATGTCCATTGCCAAGTGACAAATTCTTTCTTTGGTTCTGCCTCTTCCTTTTATTCTTCAAATTCAAATTTTCTCTAGGAGCAAAAGAAAATTCCATGTTAAATACAGCTTGAAAGATTGCAAAGCCTTTCTAATCAAGGTTGCTTATCATAGAACTAATTACAATTTTGCAAATGCCTCAACAATTAAAGGGTGAAATAAAATATGCTTCATTTACGAGGCAAACATTCAAATTTGGTTCATTCTGCATTTAAACAGATAATTAGTAATGGTACCACATTGATGGAAGATCACTACCAACCCTGTCAATTACACATTACATGTAGCACATCATGGTGTTGAGAGATGAAGTGGAAAAGGGGGTCAAGATGGGGGCTAACTATTCATCAATACAAAGAACAAACAGGGGGAACAGTGGGAAAAGGAACAAACATTACCTTTGTGGCGATGGCTCTCCATCAGTTGACAAATATGTACATGGTACAATGGAAGACGCCTTTAGAGAAGACTTTGGTCTAGGAAAGCGTTGACCTAAAAAAATATACAGCTTAACGTAAATTGATTCTAAATTCCATGAATATGGCTACATATCAACAGGGAACATTTTAAAAGGATATATGCGTCCCAGCTGATAAAACCCTGCTATCAATGTGCGTCTTTTTAGTCCTAATGATGAAAAAGAAAAGATGAATAAATGAATAGGGAAATGAATAGAAAGACACAATATAATCAATCCAACGCACTGTCATGCAATGAAAGATTTAGCTAGAATTGCATTTTTGAACTAGTGGAAATTGAGCACCGCATAAGAAGTATACAGAGTGGAAGAAGGTCAATGATGCAAGCATTACTCAGCAAATGAACTGATTTACAAATGGAGATAAAATCATCAAAGTTCATTGACATGTAAAACTGTTTACATTCATATCAAACCTTGTTTTTTAAGACTTCTTTTTTCACTTTTCTCATCATCTAAATTTCTTCTAATGGTCCTTCTTTTAGCAGACTTTTTTACAATCCTTGGGTTGTTCCTCTCAATAATTATATATCTAGTCGGCATTTCTGCTTCAGCGTTTTCACTCTTGTCAAAACTAACGCCATCATCAAGTAGACCATCCGTTGAAACTGCTGTATCTTTTACTGAGCGAGTCATTTTTCTTTTTTGCTTGCCAAGAACTTGCATCGTCTTTTGATTCTTGTTGCTTTCTACAACACGAACCTCTTGGTTGAAGCAATCATCGGTCAACTCTTCTTCCACCATGTCTTTATAACTTTTTCCATGAGACCTCTTTAGAGACACGACACTTTGCCTTTTGGGTGTGCTTTGGCCTGAACATTCAGCAATCTTCATTGTACTGACACCATCAGGTAAATTCTTTTTCACACTGGTACTGAGTTCACCTGCTATAGCATTAACTGCATTTGCACCACGGTCTGAAAAACGACATCTTTTTGTACCGCTACTGCTGGGTAAGCCACTCCCCAAAACATCTTTCGCCACTCTTGATCTTCTTTTGTTTGAACCCAGTTGCAATTCACTACGACCACACCCAATTGTCCCATTACCACGTTCCCCTAATTGCTTTTCAGGAGTCTTTTGACTGCACCTGTTTGATGAACTTATATCTGCTTTGTCACTAGCATGGCTTTGGGAAATGCTTCTTTGTAAATCAAAATTTCCATCATAAGCAGTTGAGAGTTGTAACAACTTGATATTTGAATCAGTGTCTCCCCTGACAGCATATATTTCCTGTCCATCTCTTTCCTTCTTGTAATCAAGTCGTTCTTCTACACAAAGTTTTTCGCCACTAAAACAAAGAACAAATATTGATAAAAATAAGACCTTAGAAAACAGAGGGTTACGCTTAACTATACCATAATAAATGCAACACTTTAACATATCTTTTATGAGATTTGTGTAAATATTTGGATACTTGAAGAGTTCTCTTCCTGTAGTCCACAGTTAAAATATTCAAGAGTAAAAACAGAATGCTTTCAAAAGGTAGATAGATTTGACTGAAATACCTGCTTATAGAAACACAGTTGCTTGCATTGTGGGATTTGTCCATGCTGCACTCTGGTGTGCCAAACTCTAGATGAATAGAAGTCAGACAATACAAACTTGAGGCAACCACCTAACCCCCTGAACATTATAAGTAAAAAAATAAGGCTTAAAATTTGTATCATCAGGACGATTATAATGCCAATTTGGTGGAAAAAAATTTCCATTCAAAAGAAACTTGGGAATAGATTTTGATATTGCCTTAGTGAGCTATGTTGGGGAAATTCCATAGTGGATATGACAGAGGTGAGATGATAGGAAAAGTCCTGAGAAAATAAGAAATTTTTCCTAGAGAAATTCAAAAAATGCTAACAAATAAATGGTTGTCACCTTGTGACCTTTCAGATGTACTGAGCTCTTCATCTAAAAACAATTTGAAATCATTTCCAGTATTGTACACATGTATCATGGAAAAGACAGAGGCACAAAAAGTGCACTTTGAGATAGGATCAAGTGAGGGAGAAGAGATATGTGATGCTACTGATTGGTTGAGATTTGCATCCATATGCAGATCACCAATATCCAAGCTTTTCCCAACCTTTTAGCTGCTAAATGAATTGGTGTCCTGCATACATTAATCAGGCATCAGATTTTGGAGAGACTTGCAATGATAATGCTGATATTCAGTCCAAGGCTCAGTTGTCATCTTGTAGTTGCAGACGACCTTACGAGACAGCTGCTTGTCACTATAGCTTTATAATTTTAAATGGCTCACTGATAGTTCTTAATGCTTTCAACATCTTCACTAGGGTAAACTAATCCTTAACAAAATTCTTCACTATAGCAACAGAAATCAAAATATTCATACCAGAGTCTGGGAAATATCCTTTAACATCATCAAACCCAGTGGACAGTTTTCGAATCAACACTCCCAGTGGCTTTTTACTTCTCCTATAATGAAAAATAACCTCTCATCAATAATTATTTTCTTTCCTCATGATTTTTTTCATTTTCTCTTCTTTTATTCATTGTCATCAGGTTGATGATCTCATTTTTTAGAATGTATTAATTACAATAGTTGTTACATTCTATTGTAAGTATAATGACCTTTAAGCAAATATAAAGACAGGTGCTCAAGACTAAAAATAGCAAATATTCATTCTCAAAAATTGCAGCTTTTTTACTGACATATGAACAATTACCTTCCATAATTCATCTTTGGGCTGTGAAAGTACCCTGCCATTTCGTTGCTGATCAAACTATGGATTTGTAAAAAGATTGATGAGACTTTTTATGGAGAGGCGTTTATTCATACCTACAAGCATAGAAAAACATGTGATTTTTGTTATCTCAGGAAAAACTGATGTCATCTTATGCACCTGCTTTCCTGAGATCTTCTGGGCCCTTCCAGGCTTCCACGTACTTTAGAAACACGGAGCTTTAAAGCTTCGAAAACTATTGATTTTATTCAAAGTGCTATTACTGTGATCTTTTTAGAGAATAATTTTACGGTGCAATCCAGGAAACAAGCATAAGAGTGTGTTGAGAAGACGAGAGGGCCTAAGAAACGTAAACACCCCAATTTATAAAGGTAGGAATACGTGTTAATTATTAGAAACAATGGCATCTTAAAACCGAAGCTCCAGCTATATAACATGAAATAAATAAAAGAGGAAAAAACAAGCATTGTATAGTTTAGAACAGGGAATTACATGGAATAAATTAAGGTTATGGATTGCAAATTCGAAGCTGTGCGTTGCAGAAAAATCAATGAGAACAGTAGGGAACAAGGATTTGGGCATGAGAGCTAAAACTGACCAGTAGCTCTCAATCAACAGTAAACTTTCTTAATAATTTAAAAGTGTTGATACTAACCTCACAGTTGTTTATCGACAATCTTCTGTCGCCTCAAAAGCGCGCCATAACTGTCACATTGGTTCATAGGCCGTGCAGTCTCAGCGCATGCGTCATTTCAAACCAGATCCTACTTGTATTTCGTATCGTAAAATGTTTTCAATTCCGCATACAATTCATCATTGCAAACTAATTCATGCGATAGAAAGAGAGGAAAATAAGAAAAGGAATCTCAGATCAATAAAAAATTGATATAGAAATTCTTCAAGATATCATCGATAATAACAGTTCGTTTAAACTTCATTTTGATACACTGTACAGCTAAACATACACACAAACATCTCTAATGATAGGTAGTTTGTATTCGGCTGGCCTAAATACAGAGATTTTAAGTGAAAAAAAGAAGCAGAGAGATGGTTAAATTTTTTTTCACAAGATAAGTTAAAGGAGGAAAGGAAACTGACAGTAAGATAGAAGAAGCTCTGGGTTAGTCCAGGGTTTGTTGCGCATGCAGAATGTGTAATAACTTCATGATGATAATTGCATTCATGATAGCAATAGTGATGATAATATTGACCATAGCAAGGATAATAATAAAAATGATTATAGCAATATTTTGAAAGGTCAGCTTGTTCAACTGAAGGTCAGATGGTGTAAATCAAGGACCTGACCTTACATATCCAGTGAGGGTTATGGCATTAAAAGGTGCACAAATTTTCAAGTTGTCACAATGATGTAAAAGTAGTCTAACTTCTTATAACTTAGAACTCTGAAGCTTTGTAGCTTGCATTGAACATCAACATCGATTTTTCATTTTCTCAATTTCGTAGTTTGCTGTCAATTTGGGATCTTTTATATTAGAAGGTTGTTTGTGTGACCTCTGTTTGGGTGTGAGAGCAAATAAGGCTCGAATTATTCCCTTCAGTTGCCCTTCTGTGATTAAGCTTACAAAATAAATTTTCAAACAAGTTCGGTGTGAATCCGTTTATATTTTTGAGCACCTCGATCTGACAGCGTTTATTTTTGACCTTTTTTAAGGCAGGAGTATAAAAACCACATTCCTTTGTTAAATCAAACAAAATTCTACATCTTCTACAATTGGGCTTTCAAGAAAATCCTTCAGTTGACCATGCATTAATCAGTGTAACAGAAACTATCCGAAATACGCTGGATGATGAAGGTACGGATGTGGCGTATTTATTGAGCTTCAAAAATGCCTTTGATACCGCTGAACTAGAACACAAATACCCTCTGATACGGCGTGGTTTCAATTCAGCATCCTGAAGTCGAACTGTAGAATTCGCTACCAAGGGAAATCAGGAAATTTATCTTCTATTTATTTAGGAAACCTTACAGAATCAACTTCACAACATCATGGAAACCAGTTGTGCTCCCAGTTCTTTTTCACTACTTTATTCAATTCCCAAAATCAGACAAGGCTCTGCACTCTTGTGAGTGATTCATTACATAATTAAGCGTTATTATATCGTGAATCAAACATTTTTTACTCCAGTAAATATAGAGCTCGCAAGATCTGATTTTAAAGTTGGTCTAATCACACGAGGAGAGTAGAAACTGCATTTAATTACAAAGAATCAAATAGATGTTCAGGATAAAGCGTCCTACTTCCATTTCAAAACAGGCAAAACAGAAAGCACAGGAGCGACGCCTTAAATAATCCATCCAGGATCTACCCTCCATTACAAGAATCGGAAGGAGCTTTCTCTTCGTAGGAAAACAATAATCTAGGCTGAGCGAGAGAGAGACCTGAGAGAGAGAGACCCTGAGAGAGAGAGCTCTTAGAGAGAGAGAGACCCTGAGAGAGAGCTCTTAGAGAGAGAGAGACCCTGGGAGAGAGAGAGAGCTCTTAGAGAGTGAGAGAGAGGGAGAGAGAGAGGGAGAGAGAGAGGGAGAGAGAGAGGGAGAGAGAGAGGGAGAGAGAGGGAGAGAGAGAGGGAGAGAGAGAGGGAGAGAGAGGGAGAGAGAGGGAGAGAGAGGGAGAGAGAGGGAGAGAGAGGGAGAGAGAGAGAGAGAAAAAAGCAAAACGCCTCAAGCAATTAAAAATATCATCAAAAATAACTGAAATATTGAGATGATCTCAAACAACAATTTTCACATAAAGGAAATTAAAGCCAGCTTTTCTACACAGGGTCAGTTTCTAATAAATTTGCTTGCGTTCAAATCAATTTAGCACAAAAGGCTTCATTTCTCAGCAGAATATCTCCTGAACGAAAGAATCGCCTTGCCTGCTCCTTAACTTCAAACTTGGCAATGTTGATGGGAAATTCAGCGAGAAGAAACCACCTTTCTTCAATGCTTAGCATATAATCGTGGGCTTCCATCAACGCAGAATTGAAATTAAGGAGCTGAGATCACAATGATCTTGTTTATACGGTCAAAAAGAAAAGTTTCAAAGCACTAGAACTAATCAAACAGATTATATTGTCTGTGAATACGCGGCATGGAATCGATACGAAATTAACAGAAATGCAGAAAACAGCATTCGCTTATACCTTTACAAATAATTAGTACATACAAAACACTCTTGTTTAACTCATCTACAATAATGATAGGTCGAAAATTTCCAGCTTGATAACAATAACCAGATAACAATACTAATGTGTTTGTATAAGGAATCGTCCATCATTAATGCCAAGGAAAGCAACAATATCACAATTGCTTTCTCCCAGCAAATTACTTGAACAAACTGCGACTCAGGAGAACGGATGTTGAATAGTTTGAATATTAAACTTTTGATACGATGTAGCACAACATATTTATGTAGAGTGATGATTACTATGACAGTACACTTATTGTGATCAATCCTCTGCTTTTCTTTAAAATATTAACAGCATTCTCGTGGGATACGCCTTCAAGGTTTGTGCCATTTACCGCGACTATTTGATTGCCTCGCTGCAATCGACCATCTCTTGCTGCAGCCCCTTTCTCAAATACCGTTTTCACATAAATCGGTAAATCGCCATGGGGACTACCATATCCACCCACAATGCTGAATCCTAGACCTTCGCTGCCTCGTTCCAATGTGATCTCTTTTATGTTCGCTCTAAAAGAGGGCGAATCAAAAGGTCAGAATAGAGGGGTGCAAATTTCGTGTAAAAAACGGAAAAGGAGAGCAAAGCCAGTCATTTATTGATGGAAAAATCATAGAAAGCAAAGAAATTAAAGAAAAGGGATAAAAATGGAAGAGGTAAGAAATTAAAGAAAAGGGATAAAAATTGAGAGAGCTAAGAAATTAAAGAAAAGGGATAAAAATGGAGAGAGCTAAGAAATTATAAAGAGAAGGGACAAAAATGGAGAGAGCAAAGAAATTAAAGAAAAGGGATAAAAATGGAGAGAGCTAAGAAAGATTACTATAATGATGTTAAGATCTATAACAAATTGCCAACGAGTTGATAGACTGATAAATTTCACCTTCAAGCAGGGTCTGAAACAACATTTCATCAGGACTACAGCTTCTCAGCTGACGTTCAAATATGTTTCACGACATAACATTCATGGCAACAATTGAACTGCTCACTTTTACACCTGATCATTGGAGTTTGCTTCAAAGAAAGGCCGCTAAAGAAAGTAGCTAACGAAGATTCTTGCAGCTAGTCGAATTCCTCATTGGGTAAAGAATGCATTAATAGCATCACTACAAAAGCGGGGAAATAGACGAAAGAAACCAACTCACTTAATATGTTTCTCCTTGTCGTGGGGAAGGTGTTCCAGAAGCTGTGATATTCGACTAGCAGAATTCTCAGTCGAAAGCGTGCTCATTTGACTCATAGCAAGAGAGTTCATTGACGTCGTTTGGTATCCGATCAAGTTACCCGGCATGTAACTACCTTCGGTCGATCGCTTGGCCATGGTTGAAAGCGAGTGTCTCTCCGCATTTGGCGTGAAAACATGAAAGGTTATTGGGCCGTTCAGTTGACGCAATAACATAGTTGCATCCGGTTGCTGTAGGTGATCTGTTCGGTCCCCGTTTATTCGTAATATACGGTCGCCAATCTTCGAAAAACAAGTGGGCCTAAGTAACATTTGCTATGAATATACGCTGTGGCGTTGGCAAAGGCGGGAATGAAAGGTGGGCTAGTGCGCACACTTCATGGAAACGAAAACAAATATTAGACGAATTACGAAACACCATATAAATGAATGCCATTTATAGACGAGTGAAAAAGAATCAAGTCTCGTTTCAACGGTCAATGATCCAGTATCGATCTCTAAGATTTCTGATTTGAGTTTCAAATCTAATCACAAGTGATTCATCGGTTCTCTCCTTAAGCAGGAACAAAACCGGAAAGGAAATACAAAACATCGCAGCAATACCTTTAGCCTGGCACGACCAGCAGCTGATCCGGGTTGAATGTAAGAAATGGTGATTGGTTTGTCACCAGAAGGACCTGACACCCCTCCAGTTACACCAAGACCAAGAATGTCATCTGGACCCTTCGAAAAAATATCAACGAAAGTGAGGCAAGTTAGCCAATCACCAGTAGTAACTCAAAAGATGGCGCAGAAAGGGGAGAGCTAGCAACTATTGACGTCACATCCAGTTGAATTTCAAAGTAGTGACCACCATGGCTACCTCTTCAACGCTTTCGCCTTGCAACTAAAGAAAGAGTTTCGGACAGCGAGAAGTTGCGATCATTGAGTTGCATTCTAGTCCTTCCGCCATATGGGAATCGTACGCAGTGAATTACAGAGAGCTGACAACTTCCCTTACTACAAGAAAAAGCCAAGCTCGGAGCTGGGCTTACTGACAATATGATCGGGGGTGACTTGAAAACGAATACCAACCTGCTCACTACAGTTACATGAGACGAGGTTGGGGAATAAATTTTATCGAACACGAAAGCGGATGTTTACAGAACTCAAATAGCGTATGAAGTGCATTCGTAAATTTCATAATTACAATTTCATTAGTTACGCACCTTATAAACCTCTACCACTCTTACACCCGGCTCGATCTCTAGAATACGAAAAAAATGGTACTTAATAACATGTCTGTTACAATATGGGTAATATGACATGAATATATAAATGAACAGAATATCGATAAAACATTCAACTTAAAGCTGTTGTAAACATTTATGCGAAAGTACAGATTAATAGTTACATGCAAATACGAGCAAAAATGGAACCCTTTTTCTAATTTCTTTAAAAATCTCTCATTTTAATACATATTAACTGAATATATGAATATATCTTAGGGATCATTCATTATTTAAGCCTCAGGTTGGCACTGAAGAGAAATATTTATTTGGATAAATTTTTCTGATACCTAACCTTGTGGACTACAAAATAATAGTCACCCAACCAATATAGAGCTATCAAATATGCCAACCAGCCCTCGAAAGACATTGATATTATTTACCCAACCTGAAGGCTGCCTGAAAAACTATTTACCCATCCTATTTCTCTTCAGCCCCAACTCGAGGCATAAATAACGAGCGATCCCTTATTTTGGTAATTTGCATCTGGCTGGCCTTGGTAGAGACGTTGTGAAATATACCTTAGCAAAATTTGTGAAAAATGCAAGAAAAAAGCAAGGGGCGTAATTGCAGCCGATGGAAATAGAGCTGCATAAGATCTTAAAGAAAGACAAAATGCTAACACAACAGAGGATGATGCAATTAAACACGACCCTCACCTTGATTCTTTGCATTGCTTGAGTCGACCAACGAAGGGAAGTCTTCAGGTGCTGACGTTGCAGACTGGGCCACCTTTTCCTCTGACCTGCGCACAGAAGATGCGCGAGAAACAGATCGCAGTCTTGAGATTCGTAGTGAGACGTGACCAGACAATCCCTTCAAGAACCAATGGAAATTGAAAACACTACACTCGGTGATGGAAAGCTTAATGAATGGAGCCCATACCTCCTCGGGCGCGAAAATTAAGAATCTATCACGTAATCAAAAGTGAAAACTGGGGGAGGCGTTTTATGACAGCCATCTGGATTGCATTGAGCTGTCACCCTTCAATAAAACTAACTGCTGAATTCATTTCATTTTAACAACTATGATTTCCATTTTTATCTAGTTCGTATTCCACCTTTAGTCGAATCAATCATTCTCAAGTAGGTTCACAAGCCCTTGACTTCTAATTCTGACCAAACGAACCTGGTAAAAATTAGCTTTTATCGTCATAATCATTATCATTACCATCAGTCAGAAATACAATTGATCAATGGAAGTACCTTCAGTACTTTGGCAGCAAATTCTTGGGTACACGAGGTAAGATCTTGCCCATTTACTGTCACGATCTGATCTCCTTGTAGTATTTTACCAGACAGACCGGCAACACTCCCTTTCACCTTGAGAGGAAACAGGAAAAATCACAGTTCGAATGGCTGAAGGGTGTTTAATCAAAATATAAACCCAAAAAAATCAGTTAATATGGCAGGAAAAAGGGATACTGAGAGAAGGAAGACTTCATCAAACGGACAGTATCAAACGTCTTAGATGAAATATGACAAACACTGCAATATGGAAGGAACATCAAGGGGGAATATAAATGTCGAAAAACAAGTTGAAACACTTACTACATCTGATATAAAAACGCCAGTATCATTCCTAAAAAATATCAGATTGAAAAATTGATTCAAATTGAACTATCTATCAGACAATGAAGAGTAATTATTGGAAGTCATCTAGCAGGAAAAAATAACGCACGTGGCACATGGCACCGGTAGAATCAGCCTTAAACGAACTTAGCAGAAGAGATGTTAAGAGGGCAGCTCGTATATTTCGGAAACCTGGTTTGACGTCAAGATTATTCGTAAAATGACCCCTCTCCATGACAATGTCTTTAGTACTAAGAAGATTTGAACCTGTACGAATGCCTCCGTTACGATTATTACTATTGTTATTATAAGCCGATGGCATCATCGAAGCGAATTGATGCAGGGATGGGTTGGTGGAAACATCAACAGGGATCTGCCCACCAGGGAACGGATTAACGAGACATGAGAAGGAATCTGGACGAGTCTGGACGAGGTGATTCCGCATGGTTATGACTGTAACTCGTGGAGAAAGCTGGCCTGTGAGAAGCACGCAGGAGTTACACGAGGCTTAATGCCACGCAGGGAGAGGGCTCCGAACTAAAATTTTTCATAACGAGGCTACCCACTCTTTCACTATGAAGTTATTCAATATATTGAAACGGAGAGAAGAAAGATGAACTATCTAGAACTCATCACATACCGTCTACCAACAATACTCAGTCCCAGACCTTTTCCGATCGGCTTATTCAGCTCAACATCCATGTAGTCACAATTATCTAAAAACAAAGAGAATGAATTGCATGGCCAATGACCATCACAGAACGAAGCCTGGAGTTCTCTGATTCCGTCATATCAAGATCTACAAAAGATTCCTTTAAAATCAACCAGCTGAATTTGAGGGAGAGAGAGAGAGAGAGAGAGACCCTGAGAGAGACCCTGAGAGAGAGAGAGACCCTGAGAGAGACCCTGAGAGAGACCCTGAGAGAGAGAGAGAGAGAGACTCTGAGAGAGAGAGAGAGAGAGAGAGAGAGAGACCCTGAGAGAGAGAGAGAGAGAGACCCTGAGAGAGAGAGAGAGAGAGACCCTGAGAGAGAGAGAGAGAGAGACCCTGAGAGAGAGAGAGAGAGAGAGAGACCCTGAGAGAGAGAGAGAGAGAGAGAGACTCTGAGAGAGAGAGAGAGAGAGAGAGAGAGATGCTTAGCATTGATAAAATGCAACGTAGGCAAGGCTTACCGTCATCAGCGAACTGCGCCGTGTCTCTCAGTACTGTCAATTCCAAGATCTGTTCCGTGTTTTTGAGAGCAGCAATTGCTTCGTCATGAGTTGCATCGCTCAATTCAACTTCATTGACCTGAATAAGACGGTGTTTTGAGGCGTGTGTACGCTAGTGCAGTGCTCTGTAGATAGTGCAAGGTTTTTGCGACAAAACGGAGCGAAATTGCGTGGAGAGTTGGCGCTCACAAGCATACAAATGAGTGCAAAATTTCATACAATTTACTACGAGTAGGTAGAGGAAATGATTCGGCTATGCTTGCAGCATACTATACGATAGTTTTATCAAGATGACAATCAATGCCAACTTAAGCGAGTAAAGAAAGAGAGGGAGGCAGCAAAAAGGCTAGATCTGGTAAAGAAGACATTGGTTCTCCAACAATGATAGCAGAGAAATATGCAAACCAAAGAGACCGCACCAGAAACAATAGAAACAAAACATGAGCGAAGGGTCCAAGGATGGTGCAGAAATAAGTCACAAGAGCTAGGAATGCATTTTTCGATTTAAAGAGCGCAAAATGTAACATTAATGATGGCAATTGAGAATGAATACAAACTAAAAAAATACAACAGGAGACGAACACCTGGATTGCTGGGGTTGTTTCAAACTAGTCAATTCTGCCAGAGAATGAAAACGAGGTAGCGGAAATAAAATGGCGATTCAGGAGAATGTTTACCTTGATGATCTGATCGCCAGCAACAAGTCTACCGTCCTTAAAAGCTGCACCGTCTTCATACACTTCATGCACGATAATGACACCCTACGAAAATACATTGCAAACTTAAGGCAATTACAAAGCTCTGAAATTCGATGCCACTTAGGCTGAATCGGTTATCATTCATGTTTCATGGAAGAACCATTTGGTGACTGAAGATGAAATGTGAACCCCAGCAATATTCGAATTCGAAAAAATGTGCAGTGGAGAAAGTCGATTGTTTTATCAAATGCAACAGGTTTTTAAATCGCAATAAACGAAAACAAACGGAAAGAAACGCGAGGCCATGCGATCGATTACTGTTGGAGGATGAAACACATCTCACAATATGATAGCAACAACAACAACAACAACTGCAGCGAGAAAATGACGACGTTAAGACGTGATTTGAAGATGAAAAAATATGATACTAACGAGAAGCGTGTCAGAGCCGCCAACAATACTCAATCCTAAACCATTTGAGCCCTTTCTGATTTTGATCGTCGTTTCCTCGCCAGGCATGATCTCCCGTGAAAATGCTTCCTCAAAACTTATCTCCTCCTCCTTCACACTCGAATCAGCAGGCAAATAATCCTCCGATTGGTTCGCCGAGTCGATTCCCTTCGATTGCAATGGTTCAACAACTTCCTCCGAATCGTTGCCTTAAAAACAAGGACCAATCTTAGACACAAACTCAAGTTGAAAGAGAGATGTGAAACTTGATGATTTGTCATGTGCTTTTTTTTCTTTTCTTTTTTTTAGTGAGTTATGTTGGGGAAAGGCCATGGTGGCCTATCCAATGCCTCAACAAAGGAGGAAAGAAGAAAGCGAGGCTTTATGTGACGGCTTTATCAAGAAAACCAAGGCTGGAGCTTACCATAATCAGTGACGCTTCTTGGAGTCATTGTTGTTGAGCTTTCACTTTCATCAGTCTCATGTCCGTCTTCATTTGGAACCTCGATTTCGCGTGCCACATACAGCTTCACGGATTTCTCTGACGACTTTATTATATTCACAGCCTACAACAACAGCAACATCAAAAATCAAGGCTTCACTTTCAAAGAGCGACATAATGTAGTTTGATTCCTGTACCGCAATTCTGTTATTTTTGGGATTAAGCAAGTGTGGACACCGTCTTCTGTCGTCTTCTTGCAATTCACAGAATCGTCATCAGAACGAAATATAAATGATTTGTGATTATGAGAAACTCCTGCAACGAAACTTACAAGCTCTATAATGGTTTAGCATTTTATAGTCAGACAGGAAGAAGATGCAAGAAAATCAATTAGAAATTGTTCGAGAGATTCAGACGAGCGAGACGACATTTGATTAAGGTCATCTATGATATGATTGATCAGTAAGTGATTTGGTAGAGAGAGGTGATTTAATTCTTAGCAACGAGTGGTAGTTACCTCAACTTGGGCAAGGCCTAAAAGCGATTCATTGTTGACAGCCAAAAGTTGGTCACCAACATGCAATCGACCATCCTATTCATCAAAGAAAAGATTAGATGTTGATATTTAGTTGACAATTATATAATGAATACAAATAAACATAATAATAATAATAATAATAATCATAATCATCATTGCCGTGCCGTCAAAGTTTTCCCGTCCATCTGTCAACGCAGTTCACAGCAACAAAATAAAGACGATTCTAGCAAAAGTAACAACTTCATGAACTAAAAAGTAAATAATGCATGATTAACAAAACGCAGAGAGTGGAAATAAAGATATGGATGGCACAGTGAATGACTTTAAATGGCGCACCTTATAGGCAGTGCCGCCTTCAGTAATATTTCGAATGAAAATGCCTTGCTCCCCATCCTGGGCACGAAGTCCTTCGCCAATCGCAAAACCAAGACCAGTTGGACCCTACGAAAAACAAAGAGGGGGGATGAGAAGAAGCAAAGGAAAACCGTTGCAGAATGATCTGACCGCAAACATGGAATCCTCGACTTGGTAAGAGGGGCGATGGGAATAGTTGCTAGGGCACATGTCCACTGCGCTCGAAGTCCCGTCTTACACCTTGCTCCTCGCACGGTAACTGTACATGTCATATTTTCACTAAATTTGGTTCTGCTTTCGTCGTTATTCCGCAGAGCAGATAGTTGCTGTTGATTCGTCGCATAAACTACACGCAACCAACTGTAAATATGTTCTATCATTAAGATTGCGACTATGATTTCCCCCTTTGCTCCCTCTCTTTGGTGCTTGGAAAGGAACTGGCTCCCCTACCTCACCAAGCCGTGGTATAGGATGGCACCTTGCAAACAAGGTGCTCGCCCAGGCTCATTCGAGTCAAGGACACAACTTTACTCTACTTACTTCTTGGTGACATCTTGGTATATCAAGGATGACAACTACTTTTGTGTCAGTTGTCATTTCTCAACAAGGCAATGTAGCCTGCATCCGTTTTATAATAAAGAATAGATGTGAAAGAAATTTGGTGCAACTGAAACAATTAATTTCTAATGACTCTCTAAGTGAGAATATACAAACCTTTTCCAATGTGATGACTTCCTCGTGACGAACAGTTTTGACATTTTTGAAAACTTGTTCCGATGCTGAAGGAAACACGATTTCCTCGAATTCTGGAACTGATTGGTCTTTTAGCTTTTCCTTTTGAGTGAAGCATGCATGCTTAGTAGACAAATCAATGACAAGAAAAAAGTAGCAATAAACTACTGTAGCAATAAATGAACAAACAGCAAAAATACAAGAAACCGACAAGGATCAAATCAGTTTACAAGAAAACCAAGAAAACAATTTCACCTGCTCTTTGACGAGAGATTTGAAGTGAAAGGAGAGGTCTTTCGGCCTACCCAAAACCAATTTTGCTGTAATTTCGCATTTTCTTAAAATAGCCGAGGCATCTTTGTGCGTTAGACCCCTTACTTGAACATTATTGACCTGAAATGATCGAACGAAAGGTGAAAATATCGAAATTTTTACTTGCACTTGGAATTTTCCTATAATGAGTACGAAAATTTAAAATTTAATGTACTTGTTAATATTCATGGGTACGCATGGCGGGGAAGACAACGAACGCACACACACACACATACACACAAACACACACAACACACACACACACACACACACACACACACACACGAACACACACCCACATACACACACACACACACACACAAACACACACACACAAACACACACCCACAAACACACACCCACAAACACACACACGCACACACAGACAGACACACAGACACAGACACAGACACAGACACAGACACAGACACAGACACAGACACAGACACACACACAGACACAGACACACACACCACACACACACACACACACACACACACACACACACACACACACACACACACACACACACACACACACACACACACACACACACACACACACACAACACACAGAAACACACACACGCTGCCTGCGACTTGTCTAAAAATCATCTGAGCTAGTGAAAGAAATAGAATTGAAATGATTTACCTCAAGAATTTCATCCCCAGCCTTGATTCTTCCATCATTATCTGCAGGACCCCCAGCTTTAACGTCAATAACGAAAATATGATTGGATGATGCACCTTTACCCCCGGCAATACTTAAACCTAAGACGAAACAGAATGATAATCTATGATTGATGATTCTGATTGTTGATTTGCATAATGATATGATACCAGGCGTCGACTGGAGAGAGAAATTTATTTCAATCGTTGGAAAATCACCAAGATAGCTTTGCGGAAGCAATTAGGGCACGTGATATATGTCATTTAATGCTCATTGTGAAGTTTGAAGAACAGTGCCAACAGCAGTACCCCTCCACTAGGATTGATAGGTCATTGAAAAACTCAAACGATACGAAAATACTGAGCATACCTATGCCGTTGTCCCCTTTAGATAACTCTACTTCGTAAATTTTACCCTCAAAATCAGGGTACCTGGCAGCCAATGGATCTAACATGAGAAAGAAGATCATTACACATAAACGTTTGAATAAAATGCCAAAAATTGCTCACACGCTGATAGAAATGAGTGAAAGTAGGCGATTGGTATCATTGAATGGACGCTTATCTTGACCAACTTCATGGTCCTATTTCGGCCACTGTCCAGTACACTATACACAGACGAGTGTCGGACGAAAGATCGCTAATGTGATGTGATGGAATGATGCATCAACCTCGCTGAGCAATATCGAAACGATAGAATTACCTTGAAAGATCCTGTGATAATCACTATCATCCGAGGAACTTGAAACTGTGGCTTCAATATTTGGCTTTACCTAGAAAAGTAAGAAAGAACTCATCAAAAATACGTCATCAAAATCAAAACTTACTTTGTGTAATGCTGGGAAAGAAAAATAAAAAAAACCTCAAACAATTTTTATGCCGGCGCGAGAGAAAAAAAGCAACAAATAGAATATCAATGTAGCAGCAAATAGAACTACATATAATGTATGTGTTTCATATGCCCAGGTGCGCAGTTCTGGCTAACCATTCAACGGAGCAAATTTTAACGGAAAAACCTTAGCGGTTAATGGATCATGCCGGGATACCTGTAGGGAATTAGATCCACCACTATCTGACTTTGTGAGAGGATTAAGACCATCCAAGAGCTCTGGTAGACTTCTAACGACGAAGGAGACGGGACTTTTTGAATTTCGAATGACATTGACGGCTTCATCGTGAGTGGCATTCCTAAGATCGACTCCATCTACCTAAAACCGAAAACACTTTGTGTAAATTGATAGACAGAGAGAACAGAGAGATCTGAGACAGATGGTAGCTGATCAAGCCAAGGATTGAAAGGCCAGTGAGTGATAGGAGAAAAAAAATGATTGATTGAGCCAAGTGACTGATAAATGCAAATGATTGATCGAATAAAGTGATTGATAGATGCAAATCGTTGATAAATTGAGAGAGCCAGGTGACAGTTAAGAGTATTCGATGAAACGCTTCGATTTATTGTGAGAAGAATTCACCTCCAGAATTTGATCTCCAGTTTTGAGGAGACCACTTTTCCCAGCAGGGCATGTCTCCAAGACGTGCTTTATGAAAATCCCTTTGAACCTAGGATCTTCTCCTTCTTGCTGCCGACCACCGACAATGCTTATCCCTAAGTTCCATTGGGGATCGCGTGTCAATTCAACCGTGCGAGTAGAAGGGAATTCGTGATTCCTAATCGTAGGCAAGGATGTGTCTGGATCATTAAACAGCAGTTCCTTTTGCAGGTCTTCTTTTTCTTCCAAAATTTCCAATCCATCTCTAACCATTTCGTCAATTTCTTCTTTCACATCTCTTTCCATTTTTTCCTTCATGTCTTCCTTCACTTCTTCTTCCTTTAAATCTTCCTTCCCTTTTCCCTTTTTCATGTCTCCTTCTTGAATCTCTTTTCCTTTGTCTCTATTGGGTTCCTTTTCTTCTTTTACGGAACTCTTTCCAACTTCCTTCAACTTTTTAACAGCTTTTTCAGGTAAAAACTTGATGCTAGAAATCAAATTAAACCAAAATCACATCACCTCCGTCGTCAGTTTCTGCCGTTAAAGAAACTGCGAGTTCGTGTTACCAAACAGTTCTTTCAAGGGGAAAAACTGACCAATGAGTTCGCTGAAAAATCCATCTATACTTACGTGACATTCTCTTGAAGAGCTGCTTTTCTCAATATTACCCTTGAAAAAAAGAAGAAGTCAGAACGAGTCAAAATAAAGCAAGGATAAAGCAAATTAGTAAAGTTGTACAAACATACGTTGGTATGGTCTCTTGCTAGGAACTGAATTGAGCATGTGTGGATGACGTACCTCGCTTGGTAGCTCGTTGCGTTCGTCAAATCTTCTCCATTTATACTGATTATTCTGTCGTTCATTTTAATGGAACCGTCTCTGCTAATTGTTCCATTTTCGAGCACGCTTTTTATAGGAGAACCTAATCCATCTTTGTCATCTCCCAGCGTTATTCCTAGAAAAAAATTGTAAAATCATTAAAAGCTGACAACTTCTTTAGGGTAAGTTAAGGCAAAAAACTTACCTGCTGGATAACCCATTTCAAATAAGAAAATATCTCGATGGTTAATTTGAATCGAATATTCAAACAGAGCCTCGGGGAGCACGTTGTTATATAGGTGCCATCCTGAGTCATGGCGCTGCGAGGGAGGTGGCCGGTTCTTCTTCTCGTCCCGGTTCACCCACATTTTTATGCCAGATACCAACTTGTTGTTGAGTTCGAAATACAGAGGGCATCAATAAACGGAACTAGCATTGGCACGGATTTCGTTAGCAAACTGGTATATCCGAATCGAACTAAAAACAAAGTTGAATTTGCATATTTCGTAAATCATTCTGATTGACAGAAACGAGCGCTCATGTAGATCTATGCCCTACCAGAACAGCTCCTGGAGGCGCTGGTTACGGCTACAAACATACAACAAGCAACTTGAAGCACCTAGTCCAACAACATCTCTTGCTATAGTAACTGATTGTAGCCTTCTTGCGAGGCCATCTGCCTCCTTTTCACTTTCATCTGATGAATCAGAACCTTTCCCATCTAACAGTTCGTCCACTGTTATCAGAACTAAAGGATAAAAAAATAAATACCACTCACTTGAATCGATAAATACTTAGTTGAAAAGATTAATGACCAAAAATATCGAATATGGAAATGGCTCATTTTAATGGAATTAATCAGTAAAAGGAAGTCAAAGATACGAAGGGAGCTAGGAGAGAAAGTCAAAGATACGAAGAGAACTAGGAGCGACGAATTTTTAAAGCTTAGTCAGTTGCGGTTTGTTTTAGCTGTTTTACGACAGCCTTCATCTCCTTGAATCAACCGATTTACTGCAAAGCGTTAATAATAAACACGACATCCAAATATGGGCAATGTAACTACAGGTGCGTTTCACGCGAAAGATAAGTTGAGTGACAACAAAACATCGATAGAGTGAAGGCCTGTGATAAGCTTTAAGACGATTTTAAGATCACTAGCACCGTAGATTGCTTTGAAATTCAAACAAAAGACAACGTCAAGATACAATCAAAACGGGAACTATTCAAAGGCCGATGCTCTGAGCTTGATTGCGACGAAAGACACACTGGCTTGAATTTCAAACAAAAAAATGAAGAGAAAAGCGAAATACTGCATACATGCATATACATTTGCGCTTCAAGCAATGTGGGGTACCGGAAATGACTCCCACATAGGATCAAAGAAAGCGAGAAGTTAGAGATCGGTGAATTCATGCAAAGGGAAAATTCAAATTATGCTGCTCTTTAGTGACTAAGTTATGAAAACCGAGTAGGTGATCAATGAAACGAAGATTTCACAAATCAATGTGCACAAGCCAACACAGCCCAGTTCATGAAGCCGAAGTAAAGACAAATTGGCTCGACTTTAAAGCATTAATTTACCTGAAAGCATTCGTCTCAATGATGACTTCCCCTTCTGCATTTCCAGACAAATCATAGCGGAGCACTTAGCAAGATACAAGATAGCGACGATAATAAGTGCAATTAAGCCATGCTATTTGCATTTGAAACAATCAGTATGAGACGAGAACGGGGGCTAGGCCCGTCGTGACTACCAATGATAGAAGAACGAAGCGAATGGACTGCTAGGATTATTGAGCAGGTGCCTATGTGACCAAGCTAACCAATCAACACTAAATCATGCCCAAATCAATCAAGAAGAACTCAAATCAAACCAAACACGATTTATCAACGAGTGCATCGCAATACTTTTGAAAGATTAAAAAAAACCAAGGAGATAAAGACGAGGGCGAGATAGAAATGCGCGTTGATACAATGACCGGTTGATTGCAAGACAACAATCGGTGTTCACGTGACTAGCTAGGGGGAGAGCTGAGAAGGAATCTTAATGTGAAGGGACGAAAATTTCCAGTCGACGGAATAATAACCTTTTATCACTTCCGAAAGGAATATTTCATGAAACACAGAAAAAGAAGATAGATAAATGAATACAAAAGATTGACGATTAAATCAAAAAACCTCACTCCAAAATGATTACAGGAATTATTGTGCTTATGGGTTTTCATCAAAATCCCATGATATTATTTTGCATTCGCAGTTTAAACTCAAAATGAAGGGGAGGGGAGGCTCAGTATTTATTGGTATGCAATCGCGTACTCATAGACATGCACCCAAGCAAGACGCTTGCAAGAGTGTGAGCAAAAGGGTATCGAAAACAAATTCCACTGAAAACTGCAATAGACAAACAAATAAAAGTGTGTATAAATACTGTACAAATAAAAGAGGACAAAACAAGATACCCACTTGGACAAGTTGGCCCCACAGAACCGACGACGTCGTCACCAATGACGTCATCAGAATTCCCTTCATCAACACCATCCTCATCACTGTGATCATTTCCAGTATCACTGTGATCACTCGCAGTATCACTGTGATCACTCGCAGTATCGCTGTGATCGCTTGCAGTGTCGCTGTTGCTTTCCACTGCTGATGGGAGCAATCCATGCACGGACAGTCCGGCATTCAAAGAAGGCTTCGTCTCGTTTTCATGCGACAAGACATCATCTTCATCGGCTTTCACAATAATGCCCAAAACACTCTTACGAATGCCAATTATCGTTTTGCCTAATATGAAGTACATATCATGCACATAATATAAAACATCGTAAAAACCATCGATTTTAATCATAACGTTAAAAAGCAAATGTAAAAAGGAGAAATTTTAGCACCATAGTTGATACAAGCGTTCGGGAGTTCCTTGCTAGGGATGTGCCATCCTCGGTAAAGGCGTTGTGAGTTGGGGCTTCTTTGTATAAATATATTTCAAATGGGCACTGGGAGGCCGTTTGCTTATCGAGGAGTGGCCGAGCTGTCATGTGACAACACTTCGCGATTCCTAAGCCTGGAATTACAGAGAGCTGGCGACTCTCCTCATTTTAAGTGAAAATTTAGCTGAGGGTGGATTCGAACCACTGAGAGCCATCCTGACAAATAAATGAGTTAGAGTGGCTAACTCTTACCCCCGGTACCCATTTAGAGCTGGATGAGCCAATAGGGGGCATTCAGAAGTGAGTAAAGGAGTGCTTCGAACCCACGACCTGGAGCATAGAAGACGTAGAGCGGCGATATTGTGCTATTGTGCTTGAATCAAACGAGACGAATGCTTATAATAAACCCCTTCTATGTCATACCTCTGGGGGCGGATTTCAGTGTCTGTACTGCAGTGTCCAAAGAGGCACTTTCAAGGTTGAAACCATTAACTGATGTCAGTTGATCACCTGGATCCATTCCTCCATTCAAAGCAGCAGGACTACCAGGTACTAAGCTTCTAATGATAATCACAGTGTCGCCGTTCAACTGCAAAAATTCAGAGCCAAAAATGAAGGGAAATTCACAACAGTACAATAGACCGTAAGCAGGTTTGAGTAATGCGTCCCTTTTCGAATTTCATGCATTTCATTGAAGGCAAAAGGCTATCCACACAAGGATTCGCGATAGAAAGCCCCATGCCGTTAGCATGTCTCTGCTAATGGGAAAGAGTCTACCTTGTAAGCACCCGAGCAGTGTCCTACAATAGTACGCCAACTGCCAGCAGTAGTACGATTTTGCTGCTGCAAATGCGATACACAATTCATTCGATTCCGAGCTTAGCAGGGACCTGAGTCAAGGCACGGAGTTCTTTCCTAGGGGAAGTGGATTTTGATGAGGCAGTTTCCCGGTGCCTTCCTAACCAATGGTGTTTTTATGGTGACACGTGCAGCAATTGAGCTTAGGATCCATAGGCTGTGGTTCCCATCCCGAGCCCATCACAACATGGGATCAATTCGTACCACCAGAATGTACCTGATAATCAAGGATGCTGAATCCCAATCCTTTGTCCTCCTTTTCGAGCTCGACATTTTGAATTTCGCCGTTCAGCAAATTCAAGTCAGTGAACGAAGAGCGAATTGATGAATCTCGTCGATTTTGATTGGTCGATATCTCATGAACGTCATCTGAATAAACGAAAAAATTTACAATAAAATATGTTGGGGCTATAGAAAGGAAGCTAAATTGGACTGGTCCAAAAATCAAACAAAAAACAACATGCTAAATGTAGTGTAGACACTAAAAGCATTCATACACGACAAGATAAAGCCATTTGGATATGGCAATACTGTTACACACACCTTCATCAAGCCCTGCATCCTCTAACTCTCTTGCAAATACCAATCGAACATGTTCTGACAACCCTTGAATCAGAGAGACGACCCCAGAGTGAGGCACTTTTAGCACTTCCGTCCCATTGACCTAAATTTAGAAGGCAAACAGATCCCATTAACAAAATGTATGTGAATGCATGAAGATGCCCGAGAAGAGAGTGGAGAACTGTATGGAAATGGAAGTGAGCTGGAAATGGAAGTGAGTTAAGTGAGTTGGGAATATAGGCAAGTTAAACGAGTTGATAAGGGAAGTGAGTTAGGAATAGAGGTAAGTTGGAAATAGAAATGAGTTGGAAATAGAAATGAGTTGGAAGTAGAAGTGAGTTGGAAGTAGAAGTGAGTTGAGAATGGAAACGAGTCAAGTGAGTTGAGAATGGAGATGAGTTGAGAATGGAAGTGAGTTGAGAATGGAAGTGAATTGGAAATGGAAGTGAGTCAAGTGAGTTGAGAATGGAAGTGAGTTGAGAATGGAAGTGAGTTGAGAATGGAGATGAGTTGAGAATGGAAGTGAGTTGAGAATGGAAGTGAATTGGAAATGGAAGTGAGTCAAGTGAGTTGAGAATGGAAGTGAGTCAAGTGAGTTGGGAATGGAAGTGAGTTAGAAATGGAAACGGAAGGCGCCTGACCTCGACAAGAAAATCCCCAGGTTGCATCACACAAATTTGACCGACAGGACCTTCATCATGGACTGACAGAATTTTGTGCCAGAATATTTCACCTAAAAATCAAAATACGACAAGGTCATCATTGCCAATGAAATATTTGAATAAACAGATTACATGGATAATTGAGGGAGAAGTGGGCTTGCTAACTATAAAAATCATTTGGAATTGCATGTTACTCACACTTGTAGTTATGAAATTTGTATTAAACTTATCAAATATTTTATGGAAAACTATAGGCAATGCGGAAAATTTAGAAACCTTAATTGAAGATGAGCTGAAAATATAATTATTACCTTCTGCACCACTGGAACCTCCAAGACTAATACCAAGCCCTCCTTCTGGGTGAAATTTTGAAAATTGCATGACCTACAGAAAGCAAAAGGCACTGAATAAAGACTCAATGAAGGAGAGGGGTAGCATAAACTCTTTCAATTGGTGGTTAACAGACAAAGAGAAGCCAAATATCACTCTCTTTTTCACTAGAACTAAAGAATTACTATGATATTGATAATAATTTTTTGAAACATCATTTTGATAAATAAACTAAACATACAAATACAAATCTCGATGATGTTTGGGAAATTGCATCTGGTTAGTCTGATTACTGAGGCTTCTAAAAAACACACAAACAAAGAAGAGAGACAGGTATAACTATTAAAAGGAGGATCTAAAGGAAATTAGAAGAAAGCTATTTGTATGAAGTATTGTCTGGGTCAGTCCAAGGTTTGTTACGCATACAGAACATGTAATAGGTCCTTTGCATGATTAGATTAGTTAATTTCCTCATAGTGCAGTTAATATGCTTTTAATTCATAGTGAAATTGCAAAATATCTGAATGAGTGTATCGTAAGACTATCCAGAGAACCTGTGGACAAGGTAAGAAGTGTAGCATGGTGATACTTCGGCGATGGATTAGAAAGAAGATTGTGATACTTGGCAGCCTTTCCTTTGATGTTATCATAAAAATTAGCTACAATAAACACGCTAAGTTCAAAAACAAAGAGAATAAAAATAGTGGAGATGGGATGTCAGGACGTAGGTCTTCATAAAAAATAGTAATAATGATAAGACCTTTATCACATTTCTAGCAAATGAGACACTATTTACAAACAAATTTCTTAAAACAAAGGTAAAAGTCTCAGTTCAAGAAAAGTTCGTGGCCTACAGAGTTCATTGAATAAATTTTCACCAAAGAAACTTGTGATTCTGTCTATTTATTGTTTATTAGGCTAGGAATAACTGGCCATGTGACCAGATGAAGATGATAAAATGCATCTTAATATGGGAAACAAGATTCAACTTACATATATATCAACACCATCTCCAAGAATTTCTTCATATTTTTCCTTCAAATCATCTTCTGTCTCCTTAGGTAGTGGTCCACCTGAAAGGAGTGGATATCAAAATTAGAAAAGTTGATTACAAAATCAACTCATTTTATCCTTAAATGCATACAATATTTTGGCATTCAATCTCAAATTTCTAAAATATAAGAAAAGAATCAGCGAATTTTAATTGGTTGAAAATCTTTAAAATCTGGAGAAATACAATCAGATCAGAAATTGCTTTTTGACGGTAGGAAAATGAAAAAACGCCGTTCTTACTGAAAAGATCATCTGAAGATGATGTCATAATCTCAGCATCCAAAACCTGCTTCAGTTTTTGCTTATGGAATTTCCTTTCGTCTTCACTTTCTGTAGTTTCTCGGTCTTTCACTCTAGCTACCATGAGGGTAACATCTGTTCCAGTATTTTTCAGTATTTCAACTGCTTCTAAGTTGCTCAGTCCATCAAGAGATTTCCCATCAACCTAAAAGATTTCATTTACTAAATCAGTCATTTAGCACTAAAATTCCTTTTTGGAAGCATTCCCAATCTGTTCAAGCTTGGCCACATTTAGAAATGTCAGCAGTTAGTGTCAGTCATTCTTTAAACTCATAATATACATTGCCTACACTCTTAATTTGCTTATTCATTGTAGTTGTTGTTGTCTGTTGCCTTGCTCTAGTTGGCTTGCTTTTGTATCTACTGCTTTGTCTTTGTTTCCCAGTTGAGTTGATTAATCCAAGCATAATAAATCCAAAACTTTTTGTTGCTATAGTAATGTACCCAACAGGAAATTTCCCTTCCCATTGGGGGGGGGGGGGTAACCTTAATGTGCATAATGATTTAGGTTTCTGAGTAGATCATACAGAACGTTTAGGGTTTAGTAACCAACTACCCTGTGACATGCTTGTTGCAGGGAAACAGACAATATTTGCTAATCAGTTACAAGAAAGTGAGCTGTAGAAGCCCTGGGTGCTTTTCTATCACTGAATCTAATAAAGCGGTCATAATTCATACCAAGCTGTCGCACCCAACAGCTTTCAGTGACTTGATGAGCATTAAACAGACAGTCAAGGTTATCTCTACACTTGAAAAATACCATTGTAGTTACAAGACACTAGTGAACATTAAGAACAGTCATTCAAATCTTTTCATACCAAATTCATAAGCAAATAAATTTGTTCATAGGAGCAAAAGTCAATTCACTTGAACATTTTCAAAGATACCTATCTATAGAGTTCTTGAAAAATTTACCCAAAACACTCCAGTTTATTCTAAATGAAAAGCAATTGCTAGAATTTCACAAAGCACCTCAATAATCTGATCATTGATTTGCAATCTGCCATCTTGGGCAGCTGCACTCCCTTCCAAAATGCTTTGAATGAATATTCCTGCAATTTCATCTGCAAGGCAAAAAACATTAAAGTGTTGATTGTCAAATTTTTCTTGACATTCTGATGCATATTACAATGTGAGGAGCTTCAAAAATCTCGATCAATAAATATCAATGCAAAACGGCTTGAAAACGGCAAACATACCAACTGTCTTATCTCCAACATATCCAGCAATTGTAATACCCAGGCCTTTGTCATTCTTTTTAATCTCAACTTCAAATGTTTCAACATCATAATTATTCTACAAAAAACAACACTTGAATCATAAAGAAGAGATGCTTCTGTCTGGATCAAAGTTTGAATGATTAGGCAACACAACAGAAGCCACATATTGCACTTGCTTTAACCTTGAAACCCACACAACATGCACAAACCTAAAAAGGCACTGGAAATCGTTCACTTAGGAGGAACAGTGCCATGACAATGTCAAAGGATAAGGAGATACACTTACATGATCAGGCCTAACTGGAATTTCTGGTGGCTCTTCATCAACAATTCTTGAGATGACCAATTTAACTTTGCTTCCAGCTTTCCGTAAAATATTTGCAACTTCATCACTTCCTCTCCCTCCTAAATTCACATCATTTATCTGTAAAATGCTATCCCCACTTTTCAGTCGACCATCCTTTTAAGAATAATACAAACCAGTAATTTTTCAAACATTTTGGATATGGCAATAATTCATCATAAATTCAATAACCAATATAGAAATAAATGGGAGCAGATTACAAAGAGATAGCAGTAGGGCCACCATTGTTGTAATCTTGGCCAGAGATTTATTACTAGATTGAGATTTGATTATCATTGACTTGCTAGCTTTCCTATACGGCCATTGCATCATGTATGTGCAGCTTTTTGAATGTCTAATCCTTGTTACTTTGCTGTTATGTCAACGGCCGTTGGGTTGCCATGGTATTCTGATCATCTTGGTATCATCCTTCTCATACTGGGCAGTCGTTCATGTGTACTCTCTTAAGCATTTTCTTATTGTAACATTGCTGATTGAATCGAGAAATAAAGCCAGCTCAAACTACATAAAAACTCAAAACTCCATCATCATTGTAGGAACTTCAGTTGGGTGCAGGCATAAATTTTACAATAACCTTCGGGAAATACTTGGATGCATCTGTACGCATCATAAAGAAGTTGAGAATGACTAACCACATCTGCTGCTCCTCCCGGTAAAATTGTTTTCACAATAACACCTGAATTTCTGCCACCAACTATTCCAAAGCCGAGAACTGATCCACTGTTTTGCAATTCAATTGTCTCAATTTGCCTCCAATGGATTCCATCTCCAGTCTTTGAAAATAGAAGCAAAAAAATGTAGCTTTTACTGAATTCAATCACTGACACAATATTTCTTTCATCTGATAATGCTTTACTCCTTTGGTAACCGCCTCCTGCTTTGGCATACCCTTTATCAAGTATGATTGTCTTTTTTCAGTGAGTTATGTTGGGAAAGGCCATGGTGGCCTATACAATGCCTCAACAAAGGAAGAAGAAAGAAAGAAGCGAAAGGCTAAGAGGAGAGAGAGATCAGATCAAGTTTATTGATCTTGGATTTGAAAGATGGCAAATTGTCAGATTCAGGAAATCAAGAGGAAGACAAGACGTTCCATAAGTTGCATGTTCTAGGGATGAATGATGATTTGTGGGGGGACAGGGTTCGTGGAGTAGGCAGTGAAACTTGGAAAGGGTGTGAACGAGTTGAGCTTCTGGTGGTTCTGACACGCCTCAGAGGAACTGGAATAATCTCCCTGATCTCCTGAGAACAATCCCCGTGAAAGTATCTATAAAAGATGGAAAGATCTCCAACTAAACGACGATGGGAAAGAAGTTGGAGCGATTTGGTGAGGTTAGGATTATTGATGAGACGAATGGCATTGGACTGGACTTTGTCGAGAAGACAGAGAGTAGATTTTGGAGCACCACCCCAGAGGTGGGAGCAGTACTCTAAAGAAGGACGGATTTGGGACTTGTATATAGATAGAAGGTGAGAGGATGAGAAAAACCTGCGGGCTCTGGCGAGAAAACCAAGCTTTTGAGATGCATGTTTAGCAAGGGAATGGATGTGAGTTTTCCAAGTGAGATTAGATGAAAGAAAAAGACCAAGTTGTGTGAAAGAAGCTGAAGTGTCCAGTTCATCACCATTCATGAAGACAGCTGGAAAGTTTTGATTACGTTTGAGTGAAATGGCAGCCTGTTTCGTCTTGCTTTGGTTGAACGAAACTAGGTTTGGGAAAGGCCATGGTTATCTTACAGCGAGTGGACCAATGAATTGTTTTCTACACCTGCAGACATAGCTGATGAGGCCTATCCCCAATGCACAGAGCACATATCAAACTTGATATGACCTCTCTCTCCTCTTAGCCTTTGCTTTCTTCTTCCTTCCTCTGTTGGGGCTTTGTATAGGCCACCACGGCTTTTCCCCAACATAACTCACTAAAAAGAAAAAAAATCAGTAAAACCATAAAATACAGCTATTTCCCCTATAATGCACCAAAACTTCATTAGTGCAATAATTGTTGAATCAAAATCCATCAGGCATACCAGTTTTTATTCATGACACACATGCCTACTCCTGAGTGAGGAAATTGGAGCTGGAACAGTATTTTCCACTTGCTGAATTCAAATAAATTGCCACAATAAAAGTTTCAAGTTGATACTGCATGGATTTACTTCCAAGTAAATCTTTAGGCTGGATGCATTTCCCACCAACAGAAAATAGTGCTAACAGGAGTTGAACCACATGTCCTCAGGCAACTTGGCATGCACAGTATAACACTCTTAGAACATTACAAAATCGAGCATCATCAAAGGTTTAAGTTAAAAATGGGAGAATTTACTTCCAAATACAAGAAATTGAATAGTTACAGGTGCAGATGATCTTGAGCTTGAACTTGCCCCTGAGTTGGTGCGAGTGATAAATGACGAGCTTGCATTTGACAATGTTCTTGATACACCCAATGGCTGATGAATTTCCCCTCTTGCAACAATTATCTCAACACTTCCTTGTGCTCGTTGAAGAATTCCAATGGCTTCTTGGTGAGACAGTCCTGTGTCAATTCTTTGACCATTAATGGCTAAAATCTGATCACCTTCCAGCAATGTTCCTTCCCTGATCAATAACACAGTAGGATGTTTCATAAAAACTCCAATGAATACAAAAGAAAAGCACAGAAGAAATTCTGTTTCAGGTAAGAAATTTACCAAGCAAGTTATCATTTCTATAAATATTTCATGTGTGTTAACAGCTACATTCATTGATGAAAGGGTTCTTGTGGATCGTTAGAAAGCAAATACCTATCTGCTACTCCTCCTGGCTGGATTCCTTGCACATAAATCCCTAGCTCCACTTTATTTTCACTCTTCAACCCAACCACACTGAACCCCAGTCCACCTTCCTCTGGCTTTGTCAGCTCCAATGTATCAATTTCTCTCCCTTCTGCAGCAAACTCAAGGCCTTTGATGAATTCCACATCATTTGCAAATTTTGACTTCATGAGTCCTGGATCGGTCTGAGCAGTTATATCCATGTCAGAAAAGTAACCAAATGGTTGGGCACCGTATCCAATAATGTTGTCATGTCTTCCCTCAACTGAGTCTTTACCAAGGCTTACCTGAACAAAAATTTTTGCATGCTGTCAAAAACTTCCAAATTTGAATATATTACTCAGTCAGAGTGGCCTATGTAGGTACAAGCCAGAAAGCAAAGTAGCACATTAACTTTTGCTTCTCCATCACACAGGAAATGCCTTTTGTTGAGGTGAAGTGCTACATCTACGATTAGATCTCACGGTTAATTGTGCTGATCCGATTACCCGGACTGAGCACACAGATAATGAAAGAGTGCCAACATCATGCTACCCCTGCAACTATGACAACAGTTTGACATTGAACCTGGTAACAAACAAGCTACCTGAGAAGATGATGTGCTCATTCCAGGTTGGAAGACAAGCTCACCAGTTGGTGAAAAATCAAAGTCATTAACACCAATACTTGGGACAATTTGAGATTTCTTTTTCAACTCTTTCAACGAATCCTGGATTGCTATTATCTGCCTGAAAAGTGGGCTGTCCAACATCTGAACAACTGAGGCTATCTCATCTTCTTGTTGATAATTTCCTTCAGATTTCAGTTTATCTCTGAAAATTTCAAGAAGCTCCACTGCTTTGTTTGTGTCTGTAAGACAAATTCATATAAATTGAAAATTCTCAATAAAATCATATTGTCAACAACATCACAAACAACAATAGGAAAGTAACGACGGCAATGCTACTACCAACTATGATAATGATGATAAAAATGACACCAATTTATTAAACATTTCTAAATTACTAAATTGTTGGTATTGATGTTTATCCTTTAAAGAGAGCCACTCATAAAGAAAATGAAACAAAATTACTGTAATCAAATTGCAGGTCTAAAATCTAGCCTAACAGCACACTAAAATCGAAACCTTGAAAGTCTTTGAAAACCCCTTTAAAACATGTACATGTTCAGATACCATTGCGCTGAGTGGCAGTTCATTAACAACCTCCGCACCTATGCAGAAGTCATTACTTGCGTATCCAGTCGTCATGTGCAGAAGCTGTGCATTTCATCAGCTTTTATTAACAAATCTATCACGATTTACTATCAAAACTACCTCCTCAACTTGCAATGGTTTGGTCTGAATTTCTTTATTCTTTTTCCCGTAATGTTCAGCACATCAACCGAGATTCGAGAGATGGCGTTTCTCACAAATAAAAATGAAAACTACCAAAAGTCGTTTGTCCATTATACCGCTTGAGCCGCGTCAAACTGGGGTAGCATACACTTACACGATTTCTATTTTGTTAAGATTTGCGCCATTCAGTAAAGAATTCGTAACAACGTTGAAAGTTTGAAGAGTCCACTAATAAACAAGTTTCTCTGTATGACAACAGAGAAAACGAGATATTGGCCTATCAACTTACCAGTTACTAAAGGCATTGTGGAGAGCGAAAATTCAAATTTGCATTCACAGCTTTTGATCAGTCCAAGTGAATTAAAATCTGCAAATTTTTAATCGATCCTCTGTTTAAGCTGACGATTGCTTTGAGAGAAGCTTCAGCCGGTTTTGAGTGCAGTAAACGCGACATGAAAACTATTCGCAAACTTCCACCTCCATCCACCTCAACCAACATACCAAACATTCAATTGGCATGTCTCAACAACAACACGCACAACAACAACAACACAGCCATCTCATCCGCCTCTCCCTCTTGACGGGGTCAGAGGAAAAGCTCCAAACACGCACGCGCCTCCCAGCTATTTTCATTGAGATTCTTGTTTCCTATTTACCTCTTAAAACTCTGACTTCATTGTCCCAAATTTGCAATTGACAAGCACGATACATTTCAAACTGCAATGCTTTAATTTTGATAATAATAATAATATACGAATTTATATACATTAATAACCTATCAGCATGTCAAGGATGCTGCTATCATTAGGGTCCTGTGTCTTAACTCCAGCATCTTAAGATAATACCCGCAGTTGAGGTATTTTATACAAAAATTATTAATAAAAATCAGAAGAATCTTCCGTCACAGCAGTAAAAATTAAGAGTTAATCTAATTCAGAGGTGGACTAAAATATTAGTTTGTGCAACTGATAAGTCCTTGTTCTCTGGCTTATTCAGTGGTGGGTTCCCTGCATGACTGCTTGACGAAATTCCTCCATTATCAAAATTCATTCAGTCAGTTCAATAAAACTTATCGATGGGGCTTTGATGGCAGGATACCCTACTGTTCCCAACCCTCCCCATGCATCTGGGCTTGAGACATACCCCAGCCCACTGGTTTGTGATTTCAGAAGCTTAACTCTTAAGTTGAAGTGGTGCTGTGGTGTAGTGGCTCAGCTGTTGGGTCCATGATTCAGAGGGTGTACACCATTGTTAAGGAAGGCAGTGGAAAACTACCTCAAAAAATTCACTTCCACACAAAAAACTTGAGATTCCCTAACTCTGACCTTTGCAAAGCACTGAAGCAAGTATGCCATGCAATTTAGTTCTAGACTTTTATGGCATTGTACTATCACTCATTCCCCTCCACTTGACTAAATTTAGCTTTCTAAAGGTCGATGACCACTTAGTGCAATAAAACAGTTTCCTAATGGTAAAGATGGAGGCGTCCATCCTTAATTGACAAAGACTTTCGTCAAATGCCATTGAAAACTGCAATCAAACATGACTTTAGGAACTTGGTTCCAACGCCACATTCATGCTGATTAACACTATTGATTGGCTTTCAGACGCTGCCCAGAAATGCAAACACAGAAATAGTGATTGTCTGAAAAAAGGAAATACAAAACTGAGGAAAACGCTCTCTCCAGATATCAAATTTACATACAAGATAGTATCATTGTTTCACAACCAATAGAAACAAGCAGAAATGAAACAGTGAAAGCACAAGTCACACAAACTAATTCATTGAGTTCCAGAACTTATTTGCTTGATTTTAAAATTATTGTTCATGGTCTTGGATGATAGACATCAGCTGGAGTCAGGTTAGACTTTGTTCCACTGTAAACAAATCGATAGATTATTGAATAAAATTCTTCTTCAGCAATGAAAAATTCAAGTTGATCAATAATGAATAAGCTACTTATTACAGAATTAAGAAGATTGTCTGGATAAATGAAATTTTGCAAGGGCATAACTGTGAAGAAGAATTGCTTGCCTCATCTGACCATCGGTGACCAATTCTTGAGATACCTTAATTTTCAATGGTGGCATAGCTGCACGTCTTGTGTCTCTTGTTACATAGTAATTGCTACTGAGCTTATGTGCCTCTCCATTTGGTAGATTTGGTTTTGGAATGTTCCTGCAAACATTGAATGCTGCATCATAAAAAGCTTTGGACTTTTGTAAGCCAGTAAAAATATCACCACAAAATTGAACAAATGCAGCTCAACTCATTCACACCCTTTCCAAGTTTCACTGCCTACTCACAAACTCTATCTCACAAATCATCATTCATCCCAAGAAGATGCAATTTGTGGGACCTCTTACCTTCTTCTTGCTTTCCTGAACATTGTAACTTGCCATCATTCAAATCTACAGTCAATAGACTTGATCTGATCTCTCTCTCCTCTCAGCTTTTTGCTTTCTTCTTTCTTCCTTTGTTGGGGCTTTGTATAGGCCACCGTGGCCTTTCCTCAACATGACCAGCTAAAAAGCACTAAAAACTGTATGATTAAAAGCAAATTGATGCAATACAATTATAGAATGAAAAAACAAGCAAAATGTCATGCTGTTTAAGAAGTTTTTGGAGGGCAACCAAAATTCCTTCATCATCAGATAGCATGAACAATGTCATCAGTCGTTTCCTTTCTGCATTCTGGCTAAAAATTTTGGATGTTACATCAAAATTAGAAGTTTGGTTTTCAGTCAATGGATGCAAAAATTTCACTGAATTTCATGCTTCCTAAACAAAATATGAAGGTAGAATTTGGGGAACTGAGCAGCTTCTTTGCATATCAGCTCTTTGCATAGCAGATTCCAGCTCCTTTCTCTTGATGTCACGACAGCTCCTGATTCCTACACCTTGAAATTGAGAAAGCTAGTAACTTGCATCGCCCTAGGTGAAAGTTTAGCTGAGGGTGGGTTTGAGTCACAGAACAGTGTTGTGCGTGCGTAAAGTTAGTCCATTGTTTAGTGTTCACTCGGGAGTTTTTGTAATTAGGACTTGTTGTTTCGTGTTGTCTTCTGTGTAAGGAGAGTTGGTGCTTGGTGCCCACTTGGGAGTTGGGTGTTGTGCTAGACAGAGGACATAACAAGAGTTTGGCGTGTGTGGGGGCAGTTGTTTTCGTAAGTTAGAAGATAGGAGAACAGTTGTAAATCTTGGTATCATCAACTACTACAGGGTCAATGGGCAAGTACCATACCACAGAGCAACCCTGATACATAACATTAAAAAGATTGAGATTGAAAGCAAAACAAAAAGCCACCAGCAAAAAGAAACAAGAAGTTATGTTTTGAATTCGCAAGTAAAATCTTACAAAATTTGCTTTAGCTAGGCTAGAAGTACTACCTTGAGCTCTGACTTTGTGAATGCCTTGATGCAATTTGCAATGTTTTCTACAAAAAGAAGCCAACATTTTATTCACAACTATTCACTCAGCTATTGGCAGAGAGCTTGTGCGCAACTTCCCCCCCTGGACAAATCCCTTCCATTGACAGACCAATTGCAAAAATTGCTGAGCTAACAGTGGACCAAAATGAAGTGTAGCACCAAAGCTGGTTAAAACAATGGGTCTGTCAGCAAAAAAGTATGTTCTGGGAAAAGCCACCCCTTGCCTAATTGCATGTTCTAAAAGATAATGTCACCATCTGTCGTCTAAACTTTTGACAAAATGCCTTCTTTACAAAAAGGAAAGATAAAAAGAGTCAAGGGTTTTATTCTAAAATGCGTCAGAGAGGATGTTAGTTTAGACTTAGCAGGAAAGCTATCCCACAAATTTGCTGCTTGGTAAGAAAAGTTTGCCAATGGAAATCTTCTTGTCGGGGAATCTGAGCTCAGATTTTGACTCAATTCTTTATAGTTTATATCTGAATGCTAAATCTAATATGTCACTAACAAGTCAATTATTGGCTAGCTTACAGTTATTAATGATTTTCCATATGTCGCCTTAAACATCGACGAGCAAGGAGCAATGGCGTGAACGATATCTTTTCTGCTCCACGAAGATGTTATTCAACCATCCGTCAACTTCACTTCTAAAGGCATTGATCAGTTGAAAGAGTGGAAAAAATTTTAAAAACCTACACCGGCCAAGAAATTGCGAATGAACTGAAGAGCCTTTGTGGCATTTTCATAGCTCAGCTTGGAGGCCATTTTGCTAGACGTTAAAACCTCGTTTCAATTAACCTGCTCTTCATGTAAGAGGTTGTGCTCTGTTCAGCATGGCGACTCGTCCAGCATCGATAGAGCCTCTGGCAAAGAAGTACATTGAAGCAGCTTCAAACGACGAACAAAAGAGCTTAGTTGGAAACTTATCGGACATAATTTCAGCAAGGAACTCTGCTAATTTGCTTGATTTGGTGGAAGGCTTAGGGGTTTATCTAACGAACGAAGATGTGTCACAAAGAAGGAAAGGGAGTCAGTTGCTTGCCGAGTTGATGCACAGGTCCGTTTCAATTTTGCTTAATACGAGTGATAGAGCAATAATTCATCTATGGTATTTCAATTTTCAATCACTCATTTCCTCTTCAGATCTTTTCCGCGTGTTACACGATTTGTGATATAGTTTTCACCGATTGCATGGAGACGAGCATCCCAAAGAAATCATTGTCCAGGAGCCGCCTGAAAAGCTAATGGAATTGCCTTTATTATTATTGCACTTGCGTAAATAATTAATGCATGGAATGATCTCCTCGAAATTTTGACGGTGTGATAAAATATTTCTATTTCATTTGTAGGTTGGAACCAGACATTCTCAATGGAGAAGAATCAAAACTGCTGACAATGTTTTTCATAGACAGATTGAAAGACCATCATTCCATCCAACCGCAAGTGATATATGGTCTTCTGGGACTAGTTTCGTATTTCAGTCCTTCAGATGAAAATGTAATACAAATTTGTCAGGCAATTTTTTCAGAGGTGCATGTACGGTCTTTGGTGCAAGCTGACAGGCGTAATATATTCAATCTATTTGCAAATTTGCTGGAGAAGTATCTCAAACCTTTGCGAAGAATGGGCCCTGATTTTGTCCTCGGCTTTATTCAAAGTATGGATGGTGAAAAAGACCCAAGAAATTTGCTGGTCTGTTTTCAGAACGTTCAAGAAGTCATTTCAAAATTGTCATTTGAGGTTTTCGCTGAGGACCTTTTTGAAGTGACCTCTTGTTACTTCCCCATCGACTTCAGCCCACCACAGAACGACCCACATGGTATTACTAAGCAGCAACTTGTGTGTCAGTTGCGGAAATGCCTTGCAAGTACCTCCATATTTGCACCTTACTGTTTGCCATTGCTAATGGAAAAGATCACCTCAGATGTTGTGGATGCAAAAATTGATGCCTATTTAACACTAGCGGAATGCACCAAAGTTTATAAGGCTGAGGACATGAAAGAGTATAGCCAGGATCTTTGGGGCTCTATTAGAGGGGACTACCTGTTGGGAGGAGTAAAAGCTATAGAAGGTGCATGCATGAAAGCTTTGCAGGGGACAGTGGCATGTCTCAGTAGAAATAAAGAAATATGCTCGGGTTTTGTTGAAGCAGTTTTCCTGGAATGTGAGCAGGCTTTAAAAGATCCAGATTTGAATTTACAAGAAGAACTTGGTCAAGTTTTCTCATCTCTGATATTTTCATGCAAAGATGTCTTTGAAATGTCATTTCCACAAATAATCAAAGTTTTGGGCTCTTTGCTAAATGGAAATCAGTCAAAATCACACACTGCTGCTGTCATGAAAATATTTCATGTACTGCTGGAGCATCCGTCCCTTAGTCACCAAGATGGTCCATTGATTGGATCTGTATTCTCTTCTGAAAAGCACGTCATTGCTTATTTTCTTGCCACCTTGTCTAGCACTTTGGCTGACTTTGTTTTGATATGCTACTCATTAGAATGCCTACTGGTTCTTTTGTCTCACGGATGCTTATCAAAGTCAGACCAGGCTGTCTACTTTGATGCCATCGTGAAGCAGGTCAGTACATCTTGTGATGAAAGAGTTCTAACATCAGTCTATAAGTGCATGTCAATAATTTGCGAAAGAAATATGCAGCCAATGCCTGGGTATTTGAGCAATCTTCTCCAGGCAAACATTAAAGATTGCCTTAGCAGTCAGAATTTTAGTAACAGTACTGATGTTATGAGAACAAAGCATAATATAGATGCATTGTTTGCAACCCTTCATACAATGGAGGATGCTACTACAGCTGTGAAGAACTTGTTTGAGGATTTCCCAACAATTAACTTGGAGTCGATCCATGCTGAAATCCTGCAATTCGTTATTAGAGTGCTTGAAAAATTTCCAAAAGCCGCAGACGAGATTGAATGCTGGTTCATTGCAATGTTGTTGAAAATTATGGAAAATGACAGGAAAATGTCAAATGATAAATGTCCAATATGGCATTGTCTTTTGGCATTATTTACGGGGGTAATAAGCAGTCTTTCATGTCAAGTACACGATAAATGGTTAAAAGAACTTGTCAACCAGTACATTTTAAAAAGAATTAATTTAGCAGAAGATTCATGGAGTTATTCAGTTGAGAGAAAGGATATGGAATTTATAAGCTCGTTTTTGTGTGCAGCCAAGGAGCCTTTAAAGATTAACGGGTTACAAAACATCATCAATTGGCTTCAGCACAACATTCTAGAAACACGTGATTCATTAACAGCAGAGTATGGTTGCAAAAGCTGCGCATCACTGCTTAACAAAATGCCTGAAGGTACTTTCATCTTTTGACCTTGCATCCTTTTTTTGCAAAGGAAGTAATAGTAAGGCTCTAAATGATAAAATAAAACGATGAAAAGCTAACAGGAAATGCTTTACAATGCGTGTCCTATTCAAAATACAGATGATGATGATGATTGTAATGTTATGATTATGTTGATGGCAATGTTGATGAGGATGATCATTATGATTATGAAAATGATGATGTAAAGGATGATGATAATGTTGATGATGACAATAATTTTGATGATGACGGTAATTACAATGATGTTGATGAAGGGCCCCTTGTAAATCAGCTCCATCTGAAGGGCTACCCTCCTTAATTAAATCAATATAAAATGAAATGGTGAAGGTAGCATTACAGAGCAGAAAGATATAGTTTTATGGTAGACATTTTTTGGTTAAATTTTGACGTGTCTTTTCTTTCTAGGAAAAGATTTATCTCAAAGCTTAACTGAAGTATGTGGAAAGATCGATAAAGTTATATCTGATGGAGAAACAGTGATCAACAAAAAAGAGAATGCTTCATTAATGCTTCTATGGATTACAAAGTCAGTTGTATTAAGATGGAACGATCAGGCACCGGTGTTGCTGACAAGAATTCTATCACTCATTTCAGTTGAAGGAGTGGGCAGATATTGTTGCCAAAAAATGTATATCCTAATAAAGGACTATGATGACTGCCTGAACAAAAAGTTGCATTGCAAACACAGAATTATGTACAAACAAAGATTGGTTGATTTTCTCCTGCCAAAACTATTAGTTATGCACAGAAAAGGCAATGATGTCACCATGAGTTCCATTGCAAAAGCAATATCCTGCCTTTTTCAGGAGCTTCCAAAACAAGTAGTTCAGAAGAAAATTTTGTCAGTAAGTGATCCTTTTGTCTTGTAATAGTTACTTACTTTACCATTTTGGTGTATAGGGTGGCACCCATCTCCATAGCTACAGCCATTGGTACACCTGGTTGTGCAGTGGATGCTATAGTTGGTGACTGGCTAACTGGGAGCTGGATTTTTTTATATTTCTTTGAGCAAGAAGAAGTGATGATTTAGCAACAAAGCAGCACTGCACTAATGATTATTGTAATAATTGAAATGATGATCATTATAATCTACATGTTTATACTGGGTAATTGCTTTATCAGTATAAGAATGTATTGCTGTAAACAATGGCCCTGTTGAAGTTAAGATTTAGTAGAAATTCTAGGAGTAATAGTCGAAATAAAAATAGTAGTCTTGATACGATGTAAATTTGGTCATTGTAATTACAAGAGCATTTGCAAGGATTAGTTTCAATAAGAATACGCTGTTTGCTGCAAGTCATTTCTTGTGCTATTTTCACATTCTAATGGTGATCTCAGTGGAGCCTCAAACCTGGATCTACTGCTTGCGAAGTAATGAAGCTATGGCTTGGCCACAGATGAAATATCTTAAAAATCATACCACATAATTATGCCTTATTTATTCCTACTTTGTCATTTTCTGGAATTTAAGTAGAGGATTTCTGGATCCGTTAGTGACACAAATATACCTCCATCAAAACCTATTCTCATGTTGTGTGATGTTACATGTTCATGCAGTCTATTTTAGTAGGCTAATAGTGAATGAATCTTGTCTTCTTTCAGATGATTCCACTTTTGATCCATTCATTATCAACATCTGATGTTACTGTACTTTCATCAACCCTTTCCACCTTTAACTCTTTGGAAAGCCCAGAAGTGCTCCAGAATCATGTGACTTCAATAATACCCAGGCTACTATCACTAACAAGTGCTCCAGAGTCCATGAGTGTCAGAGTCCAAGCAATCAGATGCCTCAAGTTTTTGAGTCGTCTTCCAGTGCATTGCATTTACCCCTATCAAATGAAAGTGATACGATGTTTGAGAAGTTGTTTGGACGACAAGAAGAGATTGGTGAGAAAGGATGCTTGCAAATGCAGAAATAAGTGGTTCCTTCTAACTCCGGCAGATTAAGGAGTAAACTTTCTCAATTCCTATTAGAAACTTGTGTGTTTAACCAAATCAGAAATTGAAAAGTTTTCTACTCAATATGTTTTTCTTGACTAGTTTTATAAATTCAGACTATCCTATTTCAATTTACATATTATTATATGTTATTTATATGTTGTTTGATGTAATTCATCTTCAATAATTCATAGGCTGTGATTTCAACTTCTTTCCATTCTCTTTTTCATTTGGGGTTTTTTTGATACAAAGGCTTTAGTAAATTGTATTAAGATAGTAAAGTCTTTAGTAAAATCTCTCCGTCAGCACTTTAGGTATTTTCAGCAACTCCTGTACTACTTTCCTTGAAATATGCAACTCTCTTTCCATCGAACCACAACATAGACGCTTCATCTCCAAACTTTCCACTATAGACATTCGTACCTCCTGCTACATCTTTTGCTGCAGAAATAAAACTTGGACCAATCCTGACCTTCCCTATTAGACCTGTCCCATTCTATCAACTTACTATCCATCTTCATGCATATTTACACTTATTTTGTTCTTTTCCCATTGTATTAGTTTTTATATTGTAAACCATAAACCAGGCAAGCCAATTTCAAACTACCTAGACATTAGAGAGTTTTGTAATTGTGGCTTGAATTGAAATTGTATGAAAGGTTTCCACCATTATTTTTTCATTAGAGATTCATTGCAGAGGTGCTAGCTGTTGATAACCTATTGTTACTATCATTATAATGAAACTGCAAATTTTGGGGATATCGTAACATTCAGTGGTACCAAATGGTGTTGTAGGGTGGTTTCTTAAATGTGCATTCTCATGATCCCAGAGGGGGTGGCAGGGGGGCTTCAGCCCCCCCCCCCCCATTTGGGAAAAATTTCAAGTCTGTGACCAATCGTCACCAAACACAAGCTTCTGTAAGTAAGTGATTTAGCCCCCTTGTCGGTGAACTTAGCCCCCCTGTCGGGGAAGTCCTGGCGTCACTCCTGATGATTTGGACATGAATGCAGCGGAGTGGTGACCAAACAACGCATATGCGAATCTGATCATCTATCTTACAATGAAATTGAAATGAGCTTACTTAAACAAAGAGAAATCGAGGTGAAATCATTACAACGTATCATCTGACAATGTCAATATTCCGTGTCCACAAATGTTTTCCTAAATCAATCTTAATCTATGCTATCAATATATTTCAAAATTTCGCAATGATATGATAATGATAGAAATTAGAAGGCCATCTTGCCGATTGGCAGCCTTGGCTGACGGAAACATGCACACAAAGAAGTAAGCTGTCTATAAATTTGTATGACGGCATCAACACTTACTCATGAAAGTGTCTCAGGTCACCTTTTGTTGCTGGAGTAACTGCAATCTGTCTCAGTTGTCGTAATTGAAGTCTTTGCCCTAAATCTTTCACATTTTCACGTTTCAGGATGCTTCGCATTGGATTGAAAGTATTTTCAGAAGGTCATGGTTGGCACACAAAGTAAATGATTTAATTACTGACTTCAGCAATGGAGTAATCATCATTCATCTTGTCCAAGTTTTAGGTAAGTTTAGCTTCGCATTCTTTCGTAATAAAGAGGAAGAAAGTTTCCAGAGACATTTGTTATGATTTTTTCCCCTTCTTTACATAGTCCAAATTAATTCCGTTGGATGGAAAAGAAAAATTAGGAAATTTATCGAGAGCTGTTGAATAGTTTGCAGACTCCGGTGTAATTGTTTTTACTGATTTCCTTACAGCTCAAAAGGAACTGCCGATCTTATTTTCTCAACCAAAGAATTTTGCAGAGAGAATTGGAAACATTGAAATGGCCCTCGAAGCCTTTCACCATTATGGATTTCAAACTCCTGGAATTTTAGCTAGTGGTATAACTGTTTCTGCTATCCCTTTTAATCATAGAAGTGCCCATTTTTTAATGAATTAAATCTCAGAAGTGTGTCATTGGCTGTTTTTTCCTGTCATGAAATTTCAAAATCTTTCTTTACATCTTGATTAGCAACTAACAATTATGAATCATTCAAAGAGAGCAGTTTTGGAAGAAAGACTCAGGTCAGAGAAGAAACCAGGACAGAATGCAGGCCAAAAAAGATTTGCTGACTGACTTTAAATTATTTATTACAGATATCGCAAGTGGGGATCATGAGATCATAGTTGCTTTCTGCAATATGATGAAGCATCATTACACAAAGAGGGAATCGTGTAAGTTGAAATTATGCTCAGAGATGTAGTATTCTTGCCACAGCAGCGCTTAAATCCAAATCTATGTGAATACAGTTTTAATTAAAGCTAGTAAATAATAATGATAATAGCTAATGTTTAAAGTGGGTAGCCTGTTCTGATCGAGCTAAATTTCAATTTCTAACAGTTAACGCTATAAATAAATATCAGGTGGAAGTGAAAATACTTGAACTACAATAGAAAAGAATGGCACGAACCACTATTTACAATAAACATGCACGAAAAGTCATTCATATACATGTCTTATGAAAGTGCTGTTTTGAAGAGTAGCAAACTGTCCAGCCTAGTTGATGATAAAGTTGGTAAAGTGTTCCATATTTTAACAGCCCCAGTAAAGAAAGTTAAGAGTCTTCCAGTTATCTGTGAATAATGTGGAATACTTGAGATTTCTGTAGACATCAAAGCGACAATTGAAGATTAGTCGCTTTCTCTAGACCTTATCCCTCTCTCAGGTATTTTGCTTGATTTATTGGTCTGATTCTCAAAAATTTATCCTACCAGTGCTGTCTATGGCCTTCTGACTCAATGTTGCAGAAAAATTTAAAAACGAATTGATATATTTCAGTATCATTTTTCCATGAGACGTTAACAACAGACAATTTGCAATCAGATGAACCAGACGAAATACCAATCCAAAGGCATGGTAAGAAAGCCAAACCATTTTGATCACCCCATGGTTGCTGTTCTGAAAGCATGCCTTTCTATCTCGGTCCTAAACAGAAACTGGCTTCTGTAATTGTAGTAATTAATGATAGGAATATCAAAGTAGCTGCCTGATGGGCACACGATAAGATTTTGATTCATAGAGGGGCTCAACGTACATTTCATCATCATCATCATGGGTAAGGTTCCTTCGTTGATCCTGCCCAGATTTGCATAGCTACACCAAGTTCTCCAGATTTTCCGGTCTCTCATGGTATTCGGGAGATCCTCGAAAGCCAAGTTTGTGTCTTCGACAAGTAAATCCATGTATGATTTGCGAGGCTGATCTTGACGAGCTCTCCCATGGGTTGGCCTCCACAGAACCAGCTTGCAAAAAGCATACATTTTCTTTGCCATATTCCTACTCATAAAAAGAGGTTGATGTTCCCATTGCTTTGAACATTACCATCATAAGGGTTTGCAGGCTCTTATCATAGATACCAAGGACCTGCAAACTCTTCTGATTGAAATGCTGTAAACTTATGAGAATGTCAACTCTGTTTAAGAGAGAGATTTGTGAGCATCCTATGATCTAGGTCGAGAATAACCAGTTACTGATCTGAAACCATCAAATATAAAGAGCAGTATTATTGGCTATATCTTTGCCAGCACATGTAGGTTCTCTTTGTTAATGACTTTGGGAGAAAAATCAAAAGTTGGAATGGGGCAAATGTATATGTATATGCAGAGCCAACTTTCAATGAATTAATCATTGTTCTAATTACCATTATTATCATTATTAAAAGATGTCTAACTTTTGTTTAGTCTGTCTCTTACTCTCCAAGCAAAATGTTTGTAAACCTTTCTCAGCGAATTTTTCCAACACTTTTTTTTCAGCTGATGGCTTTCTGGTTGACAAAAGCCCCATCCCTCACAGTCAAAAAGCTCACATTGACTTTGTACCATATGAAAAGGAAGATATTGCTGTTTTTGAATGGGTTTCAAGTCAAATCGGCACAGAAATTGGTGACTACAATGCGTAAGTTTGTGATACATCTTTCACTGACTTATTTTCCTTGCTGAGAGTTGTGAAGAGAACACCATCTTAAAATGGACTTGTAAACAATCTTTTTACCTCTTCAATTTTTGCCATTTAATTAGCTGACATATTATGCATACTTCCTTTAGCTTTAATGCCAGTTCATTCATATTGGTTCTGCAGATGAGCTCATTGCTTCATGTAAAGTCCAGCTGAGGGCTCCTCCATTTTACTGCCAGATACCCTTCCTGCTTCCCTCCAAGTTGTCTGGGATGAGGACCTGCACTTAAAATGCTTTTTATGCCACAACTCTATTGGCAGGGATAAGCATTTGACAAACGGCCAATTTCTAACAACTGTTTTTATGCCACATCTTTGGTCCAGTGGTAGAATGCTTGCTTTGTACACGGCAGGTCAGGATTCGGTTTAGTCATACCAAAGAGTTGAAAAATGGTACAGGCTATTTCCCTGCTTAGGACTCAGCACATTAGGAAAAAGGGAGTAAAATACACAGTGCCTCTAGATGGCCAGCCTCCAGCTGTACCATTCACTTATACAGCTGTTTGGCCCAAAGACTAGTGAAACAGAGATGGGCACCACTCTAGTCACCAAACATTTTGAGGGAAGGAAAGCCAATGCAATCACGCTCTTTCTGAATGTTAAGGCAGTCAACCATGCCATTGTGGTGTTCATCATCAAAGATTAATGATGTCATTCTTATTCTCAAAGCAATGATATTATAATCAAATGTAATATAAAGTCGAGTTGCTATTCTGGGCTAGTTAGTTATTCATCAAGTCTTTCCCTCAAATGTGCTTTAAGGGAAAGTGGTTGCAGAATCGGTTACGAGCTGACAAAAATGAGTCTATTTTTGGCATGTTCTATGCAGTTACTGTGACAACATGTTATCTAGAAAAACCAAGAAATGGCATCGCGATAATTGGATTACCATTTTTTGCATTGTAGATTTTCAATGTTTGGAACGATACCTTATTTATCAGAAAACTGCAGGGACTTCTGATTTCTAAGGAAATGCAGATATTTATATTGTTCTGAACGCCAAATTCACGACACGATTCATCCACATAAGAGAAACTGTTTTCTCCACTCTCATTGTCGGATAGCTGATTTTCTGCCTCACTTTCTTTAGTTTTTTTGTAATGCCGTGGTAAATCTAATAACCTGTTCGTATTTCTTGCAGTACTTCGCCTGTTCCCCTTGCCAAAAGTCCCTCTCCATTCTACTGTCTCAATTTTTTATTGGTAAATTTTCAGCTTTAAAGATGGCATCATCATGTGCAAGTTAATCAACAAGGTTTCTGTCAGCAAAATCCCCGAAAAGGCATGAATTGAAAATTACATTCCATATTGTCTCATTAAATGGATCTCGTCGTTGTCACTTTTGACTGTATCTCATTGACCCATTGAGGTGAATGAAATTTTTCGCAGTGTGATTGGGTCAAGTAGAACTTGTGGTAGAAAATAAGGACCCTTGTCGCTATTTGATTTTAGGAAATTAGCAGCCTTCGTCCGCTAAGATAGTACTAAGTGCTTAGGGGTATTTTTGGTGGAAGCACTGTGTTGTGTTGTTGTTTCGTGAAACGCTGTTTAGGATACACCCCCTCACTATTGTTTTCGATACAAGGGTTAAGTAAGGACACCCTTTTTCACTGTGCTTAGCTACGAAAAAGGAGAGGTTTTCGGCACGGTATCATAGGACTTGCGGCATGCGAAAGCTGTTTGCCCCCTACTTAATGCACGCACATGCACGGAAGCAAGCGTAGACGGCATTTTAGAAGTTGAAGTTCATATATAGAAGTTCATTTGGAATGAACGCTGGTGCAGAACCAAAGGAAAGAATGCTCTTCGAGTAAGGAAAAATGCATTAGTTGTTCCCGTTTATTTAGAGGTTTCTTTAGAGATGTATTCTCGAAGTTTATTTCACGAGAGCAGATAAACTCTTGGCCAACCCTTGAACCCTTCTCATTCCCTGCGCGACGTGCAGCAATGGGAACATCTCACCTTTATTTCTTTTGGGGGAGGGGTGGAGGGAAAAGAAATTATACTAACTGATTTTGCTGGCAAAAAAGGAGGAAGTTTCGAAACAATTTTTGAAATGATTGCGGCAAGCGAAAATGAGTAAAATTTTCAAATGTATTTTAGCATGTTGTAAGTCACTCAAAATCATAAGATCCCTTAGCTTGAAGCTTCAGAAAAGTGTGAAAATGATTCAGCAGTTTTGTAGTCGCAATAGGGAACTTGCAACAACAAATCACACAAAACATTCATTGCAGCATTCCGATCACAGCTAACTTCTTCAATACCGGCGCACTTGCAAATCTATCGAGAATCTCTCTCATCATACAACGCTCCACATTTTCCAGAAGAAGAGAGTTTAAACGATCTTGTCACATTGATAACCTCGGGCAATTTTTCGCTATTTCCAGCTTCGAGAAAGTTCTTACGCATATTGTCGAGCCAACTTATAGTAATTATTAAAAAGTGTACACTTATTAGTCCAAGTAAAATTCCTTACATTTGACATTTGTTGTTTTGAGTTCTTCTATAGCTGCTATCAAAGGTTCTCTTGCAAAGCATGCACTGTATTTTTCGCTGTTTGGCTATCGTGGACATTTCCCAATGCCTTTCGAGTGTTGTTGCCAAAATTAGGAGACCGAGTAGGGTCCTCGCTGCTGAACATGTAAAGCTGGGCGATTGAAACTGAAGCCTTTTATTTTTTAGGGCGCATACTTGAAAGGCCTATTTGCTTGCTGATATTATACATCAATGCTTAAAATTCTCTTTTTGAAAGCATTTGTTGAATAACGCAGTTTATTTCTAAGGGTAGATAGGCCTACTGCCCCCCTCCGCTGATAGGCCTACTGTTCAATCATGTCATGTCAGGATCATGCCTTCTGTTACTATTAATATGATCTCCGACCGATTTTTCAAAAGGGGTTGAGCTCCCTAGCCCAACCAAGTCACTACGCCATTGCTGCCATTTATCACTGCCTTGAAGTTAGGTATTGCTTTAGTTTGAAGTAGTAAAAATTGTCAGTAAATGCTTTTCGTCCATTCAGGTGATTGCAAACACATCGAAGTCAGAACGAATTAAATTGGCATTGGAATTCGCTGCTCATGAACTTGGAATTGAAGTAAGATTGGGTTCAGGTGATGTCATCAGAGGGGAAAATCGAATAGCCATGCGAGAGTATGTGTCCCTTTTAAGGGGTATCAGAAGGAAGCAAGAAAGTTTCCTGGTGCATCACATGAAGAACTGTAAAGAGTATTCAGATTTATTGGATTGCATTCATTTCACAGATGCATCGAAAGCTTTTTCCCCACTCACTTTGAACAAAGCCGTGGATCTTGATTTGTGTGCCAATGTCTATAGAAGTGCGGTGTACGAGAAGCTTGCTCAAGACTATGAGGCATGTGGAGTGCCAAACAGCAAACAAAAAATCGGAAAATTTTAGTTGCAGCACAAATTCTAAAACATTCCATCCAACGAGGGGCGTATTTCCCTGAGTGCCCACTGAGTCTGGGTCTCAGGGCCACCGGGGCATTTAAAAGAAATTAGGGGCCCCACAAGATTTTAAGGGGTTCACCGATGTTTCCCGTCAAACTGAAACATTTTGTCACAAGAAATTGTTTCTGCTTGTTCTTTTTGTTGGCAACTTCAAAAGACGCGTCCGGTATTGGACATCGGCAGACGTTGAGCAGCCAGGATAAGGGTGTCAAGCTTAAAGAATACCCTGTCTTTTAAATCAACTCAAAAATTTGATCCCAAATGTATCCAATAAATAAGTACAGTAATTTCGAATGGGAAGCAAGATAGCATCTAGTTCTGTGGGGGCCTGGGCCCAGGGCAACTTGGCACCCCATTCCGCTATTGTCGTGTTACGTCATTTGCAAGAAATTCTTCGGAATTTGGCGTGGTTGTAATCCATAAAAATGATCCTCTTTACATTTCACTACAATGCATCAACCCTCCCCTGAAACCTGAACTATAACAGAAAGTATTGTCAACCAAAACCTCATAAAACCGACAGAACCTCAAGAATGCCACATTCTCAAAATCATCTCCCTTAATTGATGAATATATGCACATATTCGGAAGGGTTCACACCCCTGATTTCTCCACGCTTCCCTCCACAGCGCCCTAAAACAGGCATCGAAACGAAAGTTGCACGATGGACATTTATTTTCCGCATTTCCAATATTATTTGTTTCCGCCTCTGCAACCTGTGAAGTTTGTGATTTCCTTAACTGCCATTGCTTCCATTGACTAGCGTTCTGTTATAAGAGTTTGCTGGCGTTTATCTTATGCTCAGGAGTAACAAGAAAGTCCACGAAGCATGAAGAGGTATGCTTCATAGAAGCCACTTACAGGGATGTTGAAGAGGTATGCTTCATAGAAGCCACTTAGAGGGATTTTGAAGAGGTATGCTTCATAGAAGCCACTTACAGGGATTTTGAAGAGGTATGCTTCATAGAAGCCACTTAGAGGGATGTTGAAGAGGTATGCTTCATAGAAGACACTTAGAGGGATTTTGAAGAGGTATGCTTCATAGAAGCCACTTAGAGGGATTTTGAAGAGGTATGCTTCATAGAAGCCACTTAGAGGGATGTTGAAGAGGTATGCTTCATAGAAGCTACTTAGAGGGATGTTGAAGAGGTATGCTTCATAGAAGCTACTTAGAGGGATGTTGAAGAGGTATGCTTCATAGAAGCCACTTACAGGGATGTTGAAGAGGTATGCTTCATAGAAGCCACTTACAGGGATTTTGAAGAGGTATGCTTCATAGAAGCCACTTAGAGGGATGTTGAGGAGGTATGCTTCATAGAAGCCACTTAGAGGGACTTTGAAGAGGTATGCTTCATAGAAGTCACTTAGAGGGACGTTGAAGAGGTATGCTTCATAGAAGCCACTTAGAGGGATTTTGAAGAGGTATGCTTCATAGAAGCCACTTAGAGGGATGTTGAAGAGGTATGCTTCATAGAAGCCACTTAGAGGGATTTTGAAGAGGAGTTGCAAATCAACAGCTCGGAACCAAGGATAGTGAGAAAACCTTTGAGGGCTAAGTTGGATCAATGGAGATGACAGATGATGTGAATAAATGTTGGGAGATTTTTTACAGATCGACACATTACCCTTGTTAAGAGAAACGCCAAGGGACACTCAGCCCTTTCGTGGCTGGACAGTGAAATAAAAGAGGCAGTACGTGAAAGGGAATTCCATCATTGCAAAGCGAAGAGCATCATTTTCCAACGTAAAAAGGAAGCAAAATTCCGTCACAACAATTATAAGACAAAATAAGGCCAAATACCCTGTGAAACTAATTCAAGAAAAAAATCTATCCCTAAGAGATTTCGGGATGCAGTAGCGGAATGCTTTCCTCTTTTTTTTAGTGGGTTATGTTGAGGAAAAGCCATGGTGGCCTATACAAAGCCCCAACAAAGGAAGAAAGAAGAAAGCGAACAGCTAAGAGGTCTAGTTAAATGCTCGCCCTCATAAAAATGCGCGCCAACAAAGGTCTAGTTCATTTGAAATAAAATCAACTGTGGCAAAAGGTAATAAAAGCAATTTCAAGCGACTTCAATAGTTTCTTTACAAGTCTCGCTTCGTCGAGTCTTTCCTTCAAATGTGCTTTGAGGGAAAGTGGCTGCAGAATCGGTTACGAGTTGACGAAGAATGAGTTGAGAGCACTTTCGGCGGTCGATATCCAGGGACACCAGCATGGAGGTTTCTTAATTTTCTGATACTGCATTGTCTTTGCAAGTGCAGCCGTGAAACTCAGAGTTGCCTTGCCAACAATTATACACCAAGATTGTAGCAGTATCTGACATCCCCATTAACGCCCGTAACAAGCGATTCCACTTCAAGCCAGTGACAAACGGCGAAATCACGAGAGTGTCATGAAAATGATCCAAGTCTCCTGGAATCGATAACATTCCCTCAGGGCCTGCAAAAAATGCAGCAAATGAAATTATCCTTCACAAAATAAATATTTTCTTAACCGCATCAACCAACCCTCAAGGGTGGAAATTGGCCTGATGTGTTCCCATATATTGAGGTGGAGGTACCAAGAAATTCGGCAGTTACAGGCCAGGGCTTTCGGCTTCCTTAGGTTAGGATTATTGATGAGACGAATGGCTTTGGACTAGACTTTGTCGAGAAGACATAGAGTAGATTTTGGAGCACCACCCCAGACGTGGGAGCAGTACTCTAAAGAAGGACGGATTTGGGACTTGTATATAGATAGAAGGTGAGAAGATGAGAAAACCCGCGGGCTCTGGCGAGGAAACCGAGCTTTTGAGATGCATGTTTAGCAAGGGAATGGATGTGAGTTTTCCAAGTGAGATTAGATGAAAGAGAACGACCAAGTTGTGTGAAAGAAGCTGAAATGTTCAGTTCATCACCATTCATGAGGACAGGTGGAAAGTTTTGATTACGTTTGCGTGAAATGACAGCCTGTTTCGTCTTACTTTGGTTGAACGAAACCAGGTTGTCTTTACCCCACTTCTCAATAACTGTCAGATCATTGGAGAGAAGCGAGGCTGAAATGTTTCTGTGGAGTTGGATATCGGTGGAAGCATGGTCATTTGGATTGAATGAAAATGAAGAACTTAGGAAGGTATCATCAGCAAAGGAGTGAATGCTAGAAGACGTGGAGGTGAGCAGGTCATTGATGAAGAGGATGAAAAGTACAGGGGAGATGACAGAGCCCTGGGGTACACCAGCATTGATGGAGTGCAGATTGGAGAGGAAGCCATCCAATCTGACGACAATTGACCTATCAGAGAGGAAACTACCAATCCAATTAATGAGAGTGTGATGGAGACCAAACATCGATAGTTTAGCGAGAAGACCCTTGTGCCAAACTGGATAAAAGGCCTTGGAGATATTGAGAGAGATAACTCTGCTCTCACCACAGGATTATAGAGCAGAGGACCAGACAAGGACAGCATAAGCAAGAAGATCGCCAGTAGACCTGGCTTTTTGAAAGCCATACTGGTGATCAGAGAGAAGATTGTTTGTTTCAAGGAAGGTAAGAAGTTGTTTAGTGATAATGGTCACCATTGTTTTAGATATGATTGAAGTGATTGCAATGGGACGATAGTTGAGTGGATTAGACTTGCCACCTTTTTTGGGATAGGAAAGACGCGAGCTGGTTTCCAGGAGGTAGGAAATGTACCAAGAGTGTAGGAAAGCTGAAATAGCTTGTAGAATAGGGGCAAGTTCAGGAGCTGTAATTGAAGTTGGCACCGGTTGTGTACCAGAAATTAGATTTTATTAATTGCTTCTTCCAGTAATACCATGTGTTCTACATCCTATTTCTTCTGTCATTTTCACTTTGTTTCCATGCAGTCATGTGCGTTTCTTCTGCTGCTCTTTTCATTACATCAAACTTCTCACAGTGCCACACCATAACGCACCATTCTTTGCATACAGATATCATTTTCTCTCACGTCAGTGCTCGAGTAAAATCGCACTGTAGATTAGTGAATCATTACTAGATGAGGTTTCTGTTGTTGCATCAGTAACAGTGTAACAGTATTTGGGTAAGTGCCATTCTCGAACCAATATTGTACAACAACAACGGCAAGTTTCCTAGAAAGAAGCATTTGCTGACCATGCTATTAGATTTTATTTATTGCTTCTTCCAGTAATACCATGTGTTCTACATCCTATTTCTTCTGTCATTTTCACTTTATTTCCATGCAGTCATAAGCGTTTCTTCTGCTGCTCTTTTCATTTTTGAAGGTTTTCATAGAAGATGGAGACTATATTTTAAGTTTGGTATGGGAAATTGAGAATGCAACACGAGAATTAATAAAGGGGGAAATGTTTCCTTTCCATTTTAGCGGCTTCAAATTGGCCTCTTGGAGATGGCATCGGTGGTGCTGAAGTTTTAGTTGGCCACTTTAAAGACAAGCAAGCGTGCTACCAAGCATGTTTAGCCATAAAGAAAATGAACGGGCAGAAGGCAAACGGTGTTACAGTTGATGCAGAGACTGGGACCAAATGCTACTGTGAATACCACCAGACAGGCAGGAATTCCAACGCGGCATGGAGGAACATACGTTTAACCCGTTAAATTCCACATTGATTATGTCGAGGAACAACTTTAGTTTAAAGAAAATGAAAATGAAAATGAACGGGCAGAAGGCAATTGTCCACCTATGTCTTGCTCTACCTCTAAGCCTCGTCCCCTCCACCATGCCGAGCATGATCTGGCTCTCCATGCCGTTGTCTCTAATCACATGTCCGAAGTACTGAAGCTTTAGTTTGACAATGATTCCGTAGAGGAAGTTGGCCTCCCGACTGCTTCAAGAATGTCCTCATTTCTTCTCCTCGCTGTCCAAGTAACCCGGAGGAGTCTTCGCCAGCACCAGAGTCCGAATGCATTGATTCTCTTTCGATCCGGCTTCTTCACTGTCCATGTTTGCAGACAGTATTTGTTGCCAAAACGCTTGCAATACGCGTCATTGGAAGGGCTCTCTATACTGCGATTAATACAAGCCAAGGGTATCGTGCTCTCTTCATGTGCTATTTCAAGAGAGAACACACAGCATTCCCCTGAACCGAGTTTCTTATTTCAGAACCTGCTCTCTCGGGTACGGTTGCTGCTCGATTGTAGCTGAGCGTGACAGTAGAATATGTAGTGGCTTTTCATCCATTTGTAAAGGTCATAATAAAATCAGTTGGCGAATACAAAGTCATATCAATGAGAAACTTTCATGTATACCATGGTCAACAAGAAAGATTACGTTAGTAAAAAGAGATTTGAGATGATCAAACTTACCACTTTCATGATGTTTTGCAAGAATGACCCATGCTGGCCTAATTTCACAACGATTCTATTTATTTATTCACTGGTTTTCAATAAATGTGAAAATCAAGCTATAACAAAGGAGTCGCCAAATCATGCAATTTATGTAACGTCTTGCTTTCCTGAATCTTACAACATGCCATTTTTCAAATCTAAGATCAATAAACTCGATCTGATCCGTCTCCTCTTAGCTGCTTGCTTTCTTCTTTCTTTCTTTTTTGGGGCTTTGTATAGGCCACCATGGCCTTTCCTCAACATAACTCACTAAAAAACGAAGCAGCTTGCAAATTAAATCGTAAACAATGCAACGTCAAGGGTCGAGCGTCATAAATGCTGTGTTCATTTATTTAGATAGACCGTCTGGCTGGCGTAAAAGTGGGGAAAAACTACCACAAGGAAGAGGGCTGGCCGCACTCTACGCGACTTCCAAAACAGCAACACAGCCTCTCGTGGCAAGTGGCGTGTTATGCAAAGAAAATTGTCATAGCTACTGACAAAAAACTATACATTGCCAAAATAGAAATTTCCAAGTATTCATAAGATCCACTTTGCTCTATGGATGTACAAGGAAGACAGTTGGCACAAGCTGCACGCATAAACGGATAAACGAGATGGGAGATAGAAAAACGAATAAGCGCGAATTAATTAATTAAAATATAGACAGTTCAATTTTCTTGTATAACGATAGCTGCAATTTGACGCATTTATGCTACTAAAAATTGAACCGATGATGATCAAATTTTGATTTCGGTCATGCGGTAGTATCATCGCTCCCTCCCTCTAATGTTCAGTTATGTTGCCTTTCTACATTCTCCTTTTGTTATAGTGAAGAACAATGTTGTATTCTTTGACATTTTCTTTTCGAATGTTTTTGCTGCTCGCTTTGTTTAGTAGGTCCCAGGAGGATCGATCAACTTTTTCTTGTCACTCACTGCAAATCTCTAGGGAGTTTTGGTGGAGTTTTGGTGGAGTTTTGGTGGAGTTTTTGCATTAGCTTTGGAGCACGCGGTCGTGTTGAAATTAACGGATGTCATATTACTTAGAAAAACTCATCCTGCTTTCTCTATCCATTTTACCCGTGCCAGTCGACGATATCTGTCGATTACGCCAGTTATCATTGATGAGATCCACAGTCACCTCAGCATAGCCATTATTACACCTGGCATGTCAAGACCACAGCGCCAACCATGCTTCAAAGGTATCTTCCTGTCATTAAATTCATATCTTTATAGAGAATAGCTCTTCAGCAAGAGCTGGCTTCAAAGGGCCTGCGTTTTACGATGAAGTACATTACAGAATAGCTATCAAAACACAAAATTACAAACCTAATAACAATATAATGCGAAATGTAAGTAATATCGCATAAAAGAGGGTAAAAAAGAAAAGGCATGGTAATAAATAGCAAAATTTAGTGCAACATTGCAAAGCAAAAGAAGGAGGTAAAATTCAAATTAACTTGTTAAATTTTGAAGGTGGCGAGATTAGGTGCCTTTTTGCTTCTGTCGGTACGCTGTTCCATAGTTTTATCCTACAATGCGAAAAATATCTGTGTCCATTCACGGAAAATGTTTTGGTAACTTAAGATCAGTAGACATATTACGCTGGGTGCAGGCCTCGCCAACGGAGTTTCTATTGAAAAGGTGGCATAAGTACACATGAAAGTATTGCATAGGCTGAAACAAAATTTCTTACAAAAAGCAGAATTTTTGTTAGGCCGTCCGCCATTAATGTTTTTATTCGAATCCTGCTAGTCTTCAAGTAGTGTTTTTTCAACAACCATTGATTCTCTTCTCAAGGCCTTTCGCTAGGGTCCATGTTTCTTGACCGTAGAGAAGGACAGATTTTGCACATACTCGGAATACGCGGAATGTTACTCCAAAACGACAATTTGACTTCCAAACTCTACAGAGTCAATCGCATGCCTTGAATGCAAGAGCAACTCGGCTGTTGAAGTCGTTTAAGAAAAACCTTGACCAACTACCAAGATATTTGAAATCTTTTACTTCCTCGATGGTACCTACTGGAGATGGTAAGTTGTTGGTCTTGGTGGTTAGGATGTGTGCGATTACCGTGTTCTGTCTTGGTTCGACTGATTAACAGTCCAACAGACAAAGCCTATTGTTCAACACATCTTAGAAGAACTTGTGCATCAGTTCGGTTGTCAGTAAGCAGTGCGATATATTTGACAAAGTCAAGACCGGTCAGACCCATAGAGACTGGAGGCAAGGGGGCAATGTCCCCCCCAATGATTTGCGAAAATTGTGTTTGGAGGTCTTATAAATGCTGCTTGATCTGACCGACACGCCTTACAGTTGTTGAGTTTGTCTGCAGCTGTTTTCAGTTGTTCTGATGTGAACGAATAAGTTGGGATCAACAGGCGAGAGGTTGCATTTTCGCAGTTAGGAGCTTCTTGGAGTGGCTCTGTAGTTTCTGAGCGCATTATCCTGGAGAATCACCCGATGCTCCGCCAGGTGTTCTCGCTTTCCTGCCAGTCAATTGGTCTATTGCCTTGAACTCTTCTATAGCTTTGTTCTTGGGGAATTGCGATGTTACATTTTCAGCGATGCCATTGCTGTTCAATATTCTTTGTGATACCGCTGTAGCAGTTCTCCTGCTTTTGCGTGTGGAGTTCAGATAGTTTCTTGCCACATTCTGCAGAAATTTTCCTTGAGTCAGCATTATAAGCGTTTCTCAGGTGTTGTCTAGCTACATTGATTGAGGTTGTTGCGGGCCTCGATGATATCATTGTACAGTTGTGTTTCCTTACATCTTTATCCTTCGGCTATGTCTATCATAGTTGCATCTTCATTGAGCTATGAAAATTTGGAACGTCATTTGATGTCAAGCGTACTCTAGTAAGCATCTCATACTAGAAACGGAATTTTCCACAGGGCGGCTACCTTAATTTCATCGAAAAAATCGATCCCCCGTAGAAAAGTCAGCCCTTTTATCGCACATCCTCCCCCCAAAAAATTCATTTGCGTCCCTGCCTATAAACACAATCGCACGTGGTCAAGTGAAAGGGTAGGAGCTTGAGACGGAGCAAAGACATCTTGGCTGACTAATATCAAATACCGTATTTTCTTGAATAGAAACCGCGGCTTCTATTATTTTCAGTAAGGAAAAATGGTGCTTATAATCAAAGGAGGCTTTTATTCTGTTGGTTGCAACGCCCAGAAAGGTGAAGTAGGAATCATAATGACACGAGGAAGAAATACGCGGCTTCTACTATTTCAAGTGGGGAAAAAGTACGGCTTCTATTCATAACTTTTCATCGCAAAGTACGGCTTCTATTCATAACTTTTCATCGCAAAGTACGGCTTCTATTCATAACTTTTCATCGCAAAGTACGGCTTCTATTCATAACTTTTCATCGCAAAGTACGGCTTCTATTTGAGGGCGGCCTGTAGTTAAGGGCGGCTTTTATTTAAGAGAATACGGCATTTGAAAGGAAAAACTATGGAAACTTACGTTACAGGAACAATTGATCAAAGCAATGGTGGAAGGTGCAGTCACGAAAATGCGGCAAAGATTCAAGGCTTAAGGGAACGACACGACAAATGACATTAATTAAGTTGCTTTATTAAGTTAGATGATAAACGTTTTCTGCTTTTCTCTGCATCAAGTGCCATTAATACTCACTCTTAGTACATTAATACATCTATTGAAACACAAAACGCTGAAAACAATTATGAATCACGCCAGTGATTAAATCACTGAAATAAAAGTGTCAAGTTGTAACAAAAAGAACAAAAGAAAATAAGATACTAATTAATACCAACCGTGCACACCTAATCCAAGTAGCTAGCATCTGGCAAGACTGTAAATCTGCCTTAACCATCAGGGGATCAGCAGAATAAATAAATATATTACAGTGTGCATTGAGTAGTAGCTTCAGCCAATGGCATTACGAAAGTTTTAGCAAATACCATGAAGCATTGTCCATGGAATAATGGAATAACACAGATAAACAGTGCAGTTTCACCTAAGGACCAGGGTTCTTATTTCTTCAAAAGGAAATCGCAACAACTTTGTCACATGAAATTGTCTTGCTATCAATTTTAGGCAGTGCAGTCTCCCTTGGGTTTCCAGGTCCTGACCTTACAGTATATTGCTACTAAAAATGGGAAATTATATTTGAAGAAGAACATTCAAGCAATTTTACCATCTTTGATAAGTCATCCATCCTTATCAAGTGCATTAATTCCAGATTGGGTCATTTTGTGATTCAGAAAAAAACCAAATTTTCCCTATGAAGGTACATTTGCTGCCAAAAAGCCCAGTTCAATAAAATTGTCTTAGATAGATGTGAAAGTTTTGTCCAAGCAGGCATTTTTTTATTTCAGAATATGTCAAAATTCAAATGACATTCAGGTGAAGAGGAAAGAAGAAAGAAACTGCCATTTCCACTCAGACGAGTGAAATGAAAAAGGAGAATCCACAAAGCAGGTTTGACTGATTATTTGTTTGGTAAAAAAGAAGCGCAGCGTTGAAGCCCTTATCATCTTAATGTTATTGGAACCAGTTAGGAAGACAATTTTTGGAGGCAAGAGGGGGTAAACCTAAGTAAACAGTTTTTAGACCTTAAGACTAATTTTGGATGGCTTTTCAAATAATTCTTATATCGTAAGCATCAAATCTGTGACTAAGTTTCATTTGCATGTTGGCTTTAAGTTTCTAAGATTCATATGGACATTATTACTATGAATATTAAACAAGCAGGAACCTATTGATAACAGTATTCTACATAATGATACATCATCCTGTAAAAATATGCGTATGATCATTACTATAATTATTAAAACGAAGGTGTAGGATTAAAGGTTCAGAATCAAATTTAACAGAGAAGCTCTTGGTGTAAGGTACATTTAACGAAAACCGTGATTACTTTAGAATTAGCAGAAAACAAGTATAGATTTAAAGGAGACATAGTTAACTCATAAATATAAGAAGAGCAAGTTGTCATTATTCTGGCTTAACTTCACGACCAGCAAATGTTCCATCTATAAACTGCAGGTAAGATGTGTCCCAAGTAGGCCATTTGATGCAATATTTTGGCTTATGTAGGAACGGGGGATGAAAAGCATACCAGTGGAAAACAGGTGCTCTATCACAAAAACTGTCTAATGCTTCTGGTTTATACTTTGCATAGTCCCTCTTGCGATTCAATTCCCAAAAGCTTTCCATATCCCCTGGATATACCCCATGAATAATTATGTGTTTTCTACAAATGTCATCTAACTCAAAAAAGTATTGCTTCATATCTGATGCTGGCGGGCTGTGATGGATACGAGAATCATGCACATACAATGCTGTTGGGTCCAAGTTAAGATCATTGATCCAATTTGCAACTTGCTGATCCCCAAATACATGGCATCTCATTCTGAAAGGATTCTGTGATAAGAAATTCAAGACAAGATCACGAGAAAACATTGTAAGTCCTTCATCAAGATAGAAAATATCATCCACATCACAGTGTAAAAATCCCCATTGCAAATTTGTTGTCCTGAAGTTAGGCAAATCAAAAAGCAGATGGTCCAAACACACCAAGGTATCATCATCAACGCGCAAAAGAAACTGGAACTTGTAATGGGCAACAGCCCACTGCATTTGGTACAAAATTCGATATCCAAAATTTAGGCCAGTATCTATTGGCTGAAACACCATATCATCATACTTCTCCTTTTCTAGTAGAAGTTCCTTTCTTGCAGTTTCCAGACTTGGTGCATTGACGTTGTCAGTGAAAAAGATACAACGTACCTAGGGGTAACAAAATTCAAATGGTATCAAAAGAGAGGAATAGTTGTTAAAACTCAAATTTACATATATAAATTTGCAAAAGAGTGCCAAGAACCAAGTCTGTAGTAGAAGCAAACCTTGCATGGTATGGGAGATATTTGCTTCCCAGAATACGCAGATTCTGATAGATACCACAGCATGCTGGCAAGGATGCTCCAAAAATGGTCACAGAACAATTAATACATAAAGGGATATACCAAATGCATTTCTTTCTTTGATTCTACCATTAAGCATCAGGACGGCTGGTGGTTATGACACTTGATTACTGACCCAACTTTTTGAGGTATAGCACAAGCTTAATTTTCACTTAAGGCAACAGCAGTTGCTAGTTCTCCGCCATTTCTAGCACAAAAACTCCATTTGATAACATTATGAGAACAGGCCAGGACACTGCTCAATAAAGATAGATAGATAGATAGATAGATAGATAGATAGATAGATAGATAGATAGATAGATAGATTGAAGGGTAGATAGATAGATAGATAGATAGATAGATAGATAGATAGATAGATAGATTGAAGGGTAGATAGATAGATTGAAGGGTAGATAGATAGATAGATAGATAGATAGATAGATAGATCGATGGATAGATAGATAGATAGATAGATAGATTGAAGGGTGGATAGATAGATAGATAGATAGATTGAAGGGTAGATAGATAGATAGATAGATAGATAGATAGATAGATAGATAGATAGATGGATAGATAGATAGATAGATAGATGGATAGATAGATAGATTGAAGGGTAGATAGATAGATAGATAGATAGATAGATAGATAGATAGATAGATAGATAGATGGATAGATAGATAGATAGATAAACTTTATTTACAGAGGATATAACTGGTTAGCCTAGCAACTAACCTTCCCCAGGGCCCTCTCAAGCAATAAACAGAGCTTCTCAATGTCCTGAAATCTACCTCAATATACTTGGTAGAAAACATAGGAAAAAACAACTACTAACATGAGAATCTTGAGAACACTGTGTCCACCAAGTATCTCTGATAGAATCTCTCCTTGCTCGCTTTTTTGCAGCTGATGATACAATAACCAAAAGTTTCACATCTTTTAGCGAATCAACCTGCTCATATACCTCACTATAAAGAATTCTTTTATCGGAGACAAATCTCTTATCAGCATTTTGAACCTTTTTTGAGGTGATTTTCTGGAGGGTTCCCATTCCTGAAAACTGCTTAACTGCTCTTTCCCTTTTTGACTCTTTGCTACCATTGACATCTTGATCCAAATTATCATCATCATCATCATCATCATCATCACCTTTATGCTTGCTTTCTTTGTGATCTTTAAGTAAATCTTGTTTATCTACATCCTGCTTAACCACATCTTCTTCCTCATACTCTGCTACTTTTTCCTTTCTGTCAGACGCAATCATTCCCTCATAGGCTTCATCCCCGCACGATCTATAGACCCCTTCACTGTCCAAACATATGTTGTTCTTGACCAAGTGCACAACAGTCTTATTCTGCAAACTAGGTATTAAGAATTCCTTCTTCACTAATGATTGAGAGATTTCAGCGATGTCATACCTATAATTTGGTTCCTTGCTTATTTGATTAATCGAAAAGAACAACAATATGACCACCATTTGAAATAATATGAGGAATGCAGCCCCTCTTTTCATTGTGCAAAACATTTTGTGCTGCCACTGGCTACAAATTATCCCCCAAAAACCTGGCTTGGATGGCTTGTCACATTATCATAGCTTCTTTTGATTCCACACTTTGAAACCGGCTATTGTAAATTCAACTCCATGATTGTCTACAAGAAATAGAATGACAAAAATCACACATACTTTCCTACTTATCACTGCTTTTTAGAAATTTGGTGCTGAAATTTGTTCCATACAGGTTGTGCTGTAGGGAGTATGGTTCACGAGTTTGATCCTTCACTCACGATACTGAAACTAATGCAGGGCTTCTGGCAGAGATTGGAGTAGAAAGGGTCAAATGTTAAACAAAGATCACTGTGACTCTGAAGCTTTTTTTTTTTAAAAAAACGAAGATGAACAGGTGAAAAAGTAATAGCATCTTTCAGGATCCGAACACATATAATCAGGAGACTCCATTCAGACGCATCAAAACATTTCAAACAAGAAAAACAAAGGGAATGTCATCAAAACACGATAAGGATGACTGGGTGTGCACATCATCTTTTTAACAAATTAATAAGTAAAACTAAGATCATTTGGGAGACAACAGCGGAGGCATGCTCTCACTTTACTTACCCCTTACTGTAGCATACCATCAAAAATCGGTCGAACATGCAGTTCCTGATTCTTTATATATTGGAGAAATTTGGCGTTGCATCTCAATAGTTACTATTATTGAGTGCTTCCTTAAAGACTTGTACACGCCCTCATCGAGAGTTTCCTGTAAGACTTGCACAGGCCTTCATCGCGAGCGTCCTTTAAGACTTATGCTGGCCCTAAAAGTTTTACCTCACTATTTGCATTCATAACAGATACGTTGCAATAAGTATCAAAGTACCCAAAGTATTGATTTTGATACGGTAAAACAGTTCTGATAATCTTTCTACAGTTGGGTTTTGTCGGGGACGTTTCGTCGATCCTAAAACGTTTCTCCATCTTACGATGGCTTCAAGTAAGAAGCGGTAATTCTTGGACGGCCTAACTGTTCCCGAGCCCAGCGTCATTAATCTTGGCGCCCCTCAGAGCATGGATAGTTGGCGGGAAGCATTACCTTTTACAACAAGACCGTCCCACATTGCAGCAGCATCCTTCTATCATAATCTTTAACTGGCACTTAATGCTGTACTCTTCGTCCGCACCGTTATTTCCTAGCATTCAAAAATTTTTGCATGGGTTGGCGAAGCATAAGCAAGTGTATAGCTTCGCATTGAGATTATCAGGCATGCAAACATCACCTCTGCATTGCAATGCTTTCATGGAACGAAACCTTTCGAAATCAACTCAAGATCTAGCTGTTCTTGCGTTTATACGCGCAATCATAAATTCAATACCGGCGAAATAAAATACCGAAGGATGCGACTTTCATCATACCAGCAAACATTCTTGACAAGATTCGATAACGCATCAAATTGCAACAATAGATGTTCATCAATAAACCTTAGCCTTCGCACCAGAGGGGTTAATCACTTACCATCAACATTCACATAAACTCCTGCCTGCCAGTTTCACGAGGACTTCTGTTAGCCCAACCACAGAATAAAGACGTGACCCAACTAACGACGCTTAAGACACCAGACGTCCTTGCGTCTAGGCTGCAGCCAGCAGACGAATTCGCTGCACGTGTACTGCAAGTGTGGGTTGATGGGCAAAACTGCGTAGATAGATTACTTTCCTCGGTTCCAATCGAATACTTTCATCGCAGCTGACAAATTAGTTGAAGAACGAATTACTCTTGTCAGACTGTCACGAAGCTCTCATGGGAACTCTACTTTCACAATTGTTACGAATTGTGGTCGCCGCTCGGGTCTCTCGACAAGGGTTTTGGGGGAATTGTATACGTGTGGGTGTGTATTGTGACAGAAGTGTACCAACCATGTCAAAGGCGGTCATTATAAAAATAGGTTGTCACGTGTGATGCTGTGCGACCTGGAGAAGAAAGATGGGGATGGCAGGGAAGGTGCTGAGATCTTCACTGGGCAAATAAGGTTGGAAAGGAAGCTGAGGGAATAACGACACAGAACAAGCTTGCGATGGTTGGGGCACGTAGTAGGATAGGAGGGCGTGTGTGGGAGAGATAATCAGCAGAGTGGCACTGGATGAGAGCAAGAGGGGATACCTAATACCAGCTTTCCCAATCGTATTGTTTATTTCACTGATCAGAATCTAGGATCATCAGAATACCAATCCACTACCAGACTTTCCTCACCTTATACCGCTCCAGGGAATTCAACGTGCTCAGCCCACGTTACTTGTTTGGTTACCACCAAGCCCCATTCAGGTTTGAATGGAGAACCCATTCGTTCATACCCCGGGTTTACTCTCCTTCCCCTTTGCTTGTTGCATCCAGCTTCCCTGGTAGGTCCCTCCCTATTCTCCCAGCCTTTATGACTGGAAGGAAAATCTCTCTCTCGCCTGGGATGAATGTTCTCGGTGGGCCTACATGATTTAATGATGTTTCGAGCTTTTTCGCTCAGGGGGCAGAAATTGCTCTCCTGCTTTCACGGTCGGAAATTCTCCAGAGCAATCGCAAAGTGAAAACTGGTTTCGCGATCGCCACAGGAGTGTTGATATCCCTGAACCGGCTCTTGTTTGTCACAGGTGCATTGATTTACTCCATAAAAGATTCTTTGGTGCTGCCATTTGGTGCATTGTTATGACATATGGTCCTCGAGGCAGATCAGAATCTCTTCAAGAACTCTGGAGAAGGTACCGCGACTAAGTTAGGTATCCCTTTCCGCAAAATGTCTCCTTGGGGACTCAAATTCTGCGTTGCCATGTGATTAATCGGTTTCATACAGCGTGCCCGAAACAAACTTTTAGGCCACCTGGGCCAGGGTTCGATTCTTCAATGCTCGCCCCCCCCTTTTTGGAACATTCTGAAATCGAGCATCCTAACACCCTTCCTCTTTCAACCCAATCTAAAAGTCTTTCATTAGACACTTTTTTATGAGGAATTGGTTAAAGCTTTAGAACTAGACAGGGCCGCGTACGCTCATGTACCGGGCGAGATTTTGACCCGTTTTAAGGAAATCCTTCGCAAATACATGCATGCTTTTCATCGACCAGAAATACCGCTTTCTGCTATACAAGGGTTCTATAATTCTATCAATACCGGAGATTTTATCGCTTACCTTATCGCAAAAGCCCTGCTGAACTTGTTGCTATCAAAACCGAGCTTCAGCGCATGCTAAAACTAAATATATTTGAGCCCAGTGACCCTCATTGGGGTGCTCCTGTTATTTTAGCTCGTAAGCCGCTGAAACCCCAGCCGTCTCGGTTTGTTACTGACTATCGTGGTCTAAATTCCGTTACTACAGGTGATGGATACCTCCTCCGTTTCTAATATTTTTGATGCTATTGTTGGTGGTAAAATTTTTGCGAAATTTCCGCTTTATGCTCTTGATCAACACAATATAGCATTTTCCACGGAATTAGGCCTATTCTCCTTCCATCGCAGGCCTCTTGGATTGAATACTGCACCTCTCACATTCCAACACATTTTAAACACATTTTAAACACATTTTAAACACATTTTAAACACATTTTAAACACATTTTAAACACATTTTAAACACATTTTAAACACATTTTAAACACATTTTAAACACATTTTAAACACATTTTAAACACATTTTAAACACATTTTAAACACATTTTAAACACATTTTAAACACATTTTAAACACATTTTAAACACATTTTAAACACATTTTAAACACATTTTAAACACATTTTAAACACATTTTAAACACATTTTAAACACATTTTAAACACATTTTAAACACATTTTAAACACATTTTAAACACATTTTAAACACATTTTAAACACATTTTAAACACATTTTAAACACATTTTAAACACATTTTAAACACATTTTAAACACATTTTAAACACATTTTAAACACATTTTAAACACATTTTAAACACATTTTAAACACATTTTAAACACATTTTAAACACATTTTAAACACATTTTAAACACATTTTAAACACATTTTAAACACATTTTAAACACATTTTAAACACATTTTAAACACATTTTAAACACATTTTAAACACATTTTAAACACATTTTAAACACATTTTAAACACATTTTAAACACATTTTAAACACAGTGCTCTCAGAATTATTATACAGGTGGCTCATCGTCTGCATCAATGACTGCATCCCTTGGTCCTCGTCTTTAGAAGAAGCGCTTTTACTTTATGAGCAACTGTTGGCCACATCTATTAAGTTTGCACTTCAATTCAAGCCTTCCAAATCCTCAGTTGAATCGAAAAATCTGGAAGTTTTAGGCCACCGCACCACACCACAAGGTCGCTTACCTACCAAAAAGGGTTTTGAAGCCTTTTTGGATATGCCACGCCCCACGAAAGTAAATGGTCAAACGCTTTCTTGGCATGCCGGGAAACTTGGGAAGGCTGTTTGCAATCAGCATACTTCCAAAAATAAAAATATTGCCAATAAGACAAAATCTCAGTATGATATAAAAAAATTTAAGGTACAAACCTTGTGGTTAAGTTGAATAGAATGGCAAAAAGACAATTTTATGCTAATTTAGATGCAACGCTAGTAGGCAAAGATAAGATTTTCTGGAAAACATTCAAAGCGATCTTCTCAGAACAAACGAATCCCAACGAAAAAAAATTCTTCTTGAAGACAACACTATCATATCCGAGGACAAGGAAATTAGCAATTGTTTCAATTCATATTTTGTTAACATCACCGACACCTTATTTCTTAATGAACCTGAGACTGTTGGTGGGTTTATAGCACTTAATGATCCCGTACTAAATGCAGTGGAGAAGTAATAGGAAAACCCAAGTATCAATAGAATTAGAAATAACATTAAGGGTGGAGAAACATTTGAATTTCATCCTGTTAGCATGTTGGAAGTCTGGAATGAAATCAACAGCTAAATCATTCAAAGAAGACTGGTGGAGAGCTATCAACAGATATAGCTAAATCTCTTACTAATAATTGCGTCGAGTATTTCGAATTGTTTGTAAACCAAGTGTTCGCAAACAGCACCTTCCCCAATCAACTTGTAGTGACTCAGCTTTCTTACCCTCATTCGCTATCTATGCCGCCATTACCACCTTGCTTAACAATACAATTCTATTCATCCAATCAATTGTTATGTCCTGTCATAATTCCCATCAGCTCATCACCTATTCATCTACTTGCGACATTCACAATCAATCTTCCGCTCCTATTCTTATTCGATGAGTTTGGTAATTTTATCTCTTTTCTTATTAGCCTATATAAACATGTATTGCATTTCAAAAAGTTAGTCAGTTAGTCAGTCATTCAAACACAATAGCGCTAATCGTCGTCTCTCTGACTCCGTGTTCTCTGCACGTTAAACAAGACAGCAAGGCAAGAATCGTCCATGTGGGTTGAATCGAACAGCAGCTTTTTAGGACCAGTTTCATACGCACACCTTGAAACTGGTGATTCCTAAAACTGAAACTCGCTGACGTGTCACCAGTTTTTAAGTTGGGCGATTCTTCCCTCAGAAAGAACTTTATGTCCATAAGTGTGCTATCAGCGATGTCCAAGGTTTTTGAACGCTTAATGTCCAGACAAATCTGTCCATATGCATACAGACTACTTTCTAATTTACTGTGCACCTTTCGAAATGGACACAGTGCAGAACACGCCCTACTAAGGCTCACAGAAATGTATCGCAAGGCCCTGGCTGATGGGAGGGTTGTGGGGATGGCACTTATGGACCTTTCAAAGGCGCATGACTGCCTACCTCACGACCTCTTGATAGCTAAACTTGCAGCTTATGGATTTAGCCATCATAGTCTATCATTAATTCACAGCTACCTTCAAATAGTAAACAGCGCGTGAAAGTTGGATCAAAGTTCAGTGAATGGCTTGAGATCAAACCAGGTGTTCCGCAAGGGTCAGTTCTAGGACAAGTTTTTTCAATATCTTCATTAATGATCTGCTTCTTGCAGTTAAAGAGTCAGAAGTTTGTAGTCTTGCAGATGACGCTACAATATATACATTTGGGAAAGACATTGAAACTGTGATATAAAACCTTGAGGAAGACCTGTCCAGCCCCCTTAGCTGGTTCAGATATAATCATGTGGCAGCCAACACCGGCAAATTTCAGGTTATGTCTTTAGGGATGAAGGAGCAACCAAAACTCATACTCGAAGTCGATGATGAAATAATCGCCCTTGGGAACAAAGTCGAATTGCGACAGGAGTCATAATTGACTCTCAACTGAAGTTTCAAGAACACATAAAAGCCCTCTGTCCCAAAGCGAATAGGAAAGAAAGTGCTTTTTCGCGTATGGCTTCTTTTCTGAACCACAAAAAGGGGAAGATCCTCGCTAACACTTTTATAATGCCCGATTTCAATTACTGCACCTTGATCTGGATGTACCATGGGAAGACATAAAATAATCGGGTAGACCCTGTCAAAAGTAGAGCATTAGGAATCTTGCATAATGACTTCAACATACCATATGAAGTACTACTTGAAAGCACAGATGAACGAAAAGTCTACATAAAGAATTTGCAAAAACCGATGCTCTAAATCTTTCAGTGCCTTTCAAAAAAAAGTCACTCACTCTTGTGAACACTCTTTAAAGAAAGCACATAGAATATGAATTGAGGACTAGAAATCTATTGGAAACAAAATTTGATAAAAAAAACCAAATTACAAAAAATTCGTTCATAGCAGAGATCGTTTATAGCAGAGATCGTTCATAGTAGAGATCGTTCATAGCAGAGAAACGTTCCGTAAGGGAAGCGTAAGTTCTGTATGCGAAATGGATGAATTTGTACGACGCTGTTCTTCGGGCCAGTGATGGCTATTGATTTCTTACGAATGAAGATGCCAAAGGGAGCATTTTGATGCCTGGTTTCAAGACAAGGACATTCGGACATCAAATGTGAAGTCAAGTGTTGAAGAGTGTTTCTTGGAAAAGTTGCTGAGCGACGTGCTGCTTTCAAGCAATCTAAATCCAGAGTAAGAAGTCATCGGTCTGACTTGCAGATGAACCAAAGAAAAAGAAAGAGCTCAAGAAGATGGAGGATCTTCTGAAGGAAAAAAAGCAATGGAACTTAAGGTGAAGATGTTGGAAATGGATCTTCAACATGAAAGAGAGAGAAAAGTTGGTGAGGAAGCTGCAAAGTTGCAAAGTCGCAAAGCAGAAGCCAGCAGATTCAGGAAATGGAAGAAGACGATGAAGCTGACAGCCAGGACATGCATGGTGATGAAGAATATGATGAGGCTGAGAGCAAGGAACTGCTTGACAAAGATGAGGTAGAAAGTAGGCTAGCAACGCAAAAACATAACTCGGAAATAATGTTTCATGACGAGAAAACGGAGATCAGGAAGATTATTCCAGTTCCTCTGAGGCGTGTCAGAACCACCAGGAGCTCAACTCATTCACACCCTTTCCAAGTTTTACTGCCTTCTTCACGAACCCTATCTCACAAATCATCATTCGTCCCTAGAACCTGAAATTGGTGGAACGTCTTGCCTTCCTCTTGCTTTCCTGAATCTTACAACTTGCCATCTTTCAAATCCAAGATCAATAAACTTGATCTGATCTCTCTCCTTTTAGCCGTTTGCTTTCTTCCTTCTTCCATTTTTGAGGCTTTGTATAAGCCTTTCCCCAACATAACTCACTAAAAGAAACGAAAAAAAGATCTGCTGCGGCAAATATAATAAGTGAAACAAAACTTGGAGAAGTTTTTCTGGAGCAGCAAAACCTAAGCTGGAGGTAAGCGGTGTGATGGGGATTGTTTAAGTTTTGAAAAATTCATGAGACAGTGCAAGTCCCGAGGGAGAACATGATGAAAATATGGCCTTCTTCGAGTAGTGTTCTACTGGAGAAGCCAATCTCATTTTGGCCGCATACTCATTCTTGACTGCTGACGTTGGATATGCAGCTGCATGACAAGAATTGTCACGTCGATATGGTGATGTGGAAGTAATGGCAAATGCTTACCTAAAACGCGCGTCAGACTGGTAGCCAATCAAATATGATGATTCAAATGAATCTCGATGAAGATTTTCAGTGGTCCTCAAAGAATGCAGATCAACTACTCAATGTGCTGGAGGCTTGGGTGTTTTGGAATATAGAGAAAACTTGCAACAGATCCTGAGGAAACTGCCACCCTACGTGGATGACAGATGGAAGCGAATCGTTCAAGACCGTCATCAGAATGGACAGTCTGTTAAGTTCACCGATCTATTGGATGCCGCAGGACTAGAGATGCACGATCCTATCTGGGGCCAAGAAGCACGTTCTGTTTGACAAAGGAACGATCAAAGACGACCAAAGGCTACAGCAGCATCAAATGCAGGTGAAGTAATCAGCAGTTTGACAGTCACATATCAGCCAAATGGCCTTCAAAAATGACCGTTGTATGCAGGAAGAGGCATATTCTACTGCATGAGTTCATAAAAGAAATTGAGCAACAAGAGAACAGCATTCAAAACAGTAATGAAGATCGCAACAGTCAGGACCTTCTAGTTCAGCAAATCTTGATTGCCGTACAGTGTACACTGCCAACCATCCTAGCGAAAACGACTTTGGCATCATTTGTGGTTGGGTGTGATGCATTTGTCGGTCCGGGAGCAATGCTTTATTCATCACTGAACGCTTGGCAGGACAACTGCAAAGTACAGGAATAAATACAATACCGAATCTGAAAACAATGGGAAATCATGTCTGTCAGTAATCAAAACAACAATGACATTTGCAATGAAATAGCAGCTGCGAATGGCGACTGGGAAGTATTAGATGCTCTTCATGTGTTTAAAAAGCCGGGTTTGCCTGTAGATGCATGTCAGATACCAGCAAGGAAAGACATTGCTGCATAGAAACATCTCAGGACCATTAAACTTTCACAGTCAAAGGTTAACACAACAATTGACATAATGATGGGAAACAATGTTCCAGAGGTATTTGTTCCAACGGGAGTTAGAGCTGGCCCGATTGAAAGTCCTTTCGTTACAAAGACTTTACTTCGTTGGGTTGTCTGGGCTATGACAAGGAAAGGAAAGGTAGTGAACTCAAGCAATCACACGATTGCAGACAGACATCAACCTGGAGAAGTTGTACAGGCAGAGCTTGGATTATGATCTGCCTGAAAAAGCAGCAGAAGACAAAAGGGAGCGTTCGCGGGAAGACAGGTTTATGAACACAACGGACGAATCTTGCATTCTGATTAATGGCCATCATCAAGTTGATCTTCCACTGCGTCATGCAGAGCTTAACCTACCAAGCAATACAAGGATGGCAGAAGATGGATTTAAAAGTTTGTATAGGAAGTTGGCTCTGATTCCTCAACTCAAAGCTGATTACGTAGCCTTTATACAAGATATGATTGATAAAGGACATGCAGAAGGAGTCTAAAAACAAATGCAAATGATGGTCAGGAATGGTACATACTGCATCATGGAGTTTGCCATCCAAGGAAACCTGAACAGACCTGGGTCATGTTTGATTGTGCTGCAAAATAGGCTGGAACATCAATAAATGATAACCTTTTGCCAGGGCCAAATCTGCTGAGCAGTTTGCAGGGAGTTTTGTTACGGGTTTCCAAAATTCCCCAGTATATTTTCGAGTAACATCAAGTGCATGTTTATGAAGTAAAGGTACCTGACAAACAAAGAGATTTGCGAAGTTTTTTGTGGTGGCAAGAAAGAGACAACTCAGAAGCCAAGGGTGTATTTTTTTCTAGTGAGTTATGTTGGGGAAAGGCCGTGGTGGCCTATACAGTGCCTCAACAAAGGAAGAAAGCGAAAGGCTAAGAGGAGAAGGAGACCAGATCAAGTTTATTGATCTTGGATTTGAAAGATGGCAAGTTGTAAAGAAAGTTGTACAGAAAACAGTGCATTCGTTGGAAGCAGTATCATCGCCTTTATGTGCGAATTATGGATTGCAAAGAGCTGCTTTGCATAACAAGAGCAATGTCATCAAGGAAGCAGTAAACACTGTGATAGAAGACTTTACATGGATGTCCTGAAGTCAACAGAGTGTTGCTGAAGCAATCACGCTAGTGAAAAATAGTTTAAAACTGTGCATAATGATGGAGGATTCAATCTCAAGAAATGTCTTCAAATAAGAGAAAAGTCTTGCAGGAAATTGCTATTGAACATCGATCAAAAGAACTAAGGAATTTGGATTCAGATTCTGCTCAGCTGCCGACAGAGCACTTGGTACTTGCGAAATCCAGAAGATATTTTTCAGTTTTTATGTGATCTCCAGGAAATTACGACCAGCAAATGGACAACCTTATCACTGGCATGTTCTATCTATGACCAGCTAGGTTGCATTGCACCTCTAATCATATCAGCAAAGGAAATCCTGCAAGAGGTGTTGTTGTATTTTATGTTTGCCTATCAGCTGTCAATAGGTTCCTTCTGATACTTTTTATAGTTCCGATACAGAGACAGAGAGAATAGTCATTCTATGATCTGAACGCAACATAGCACTACTTGAATATGACAAGTCACTATACCTTATCCAAAGGGTTCTGGGTTCTATACTAGATTACTGCAGATGTGCAGGCAAGAAATTGGATGGGATGGTAGCCTGGTGCAATGTCTCAATGAAATGGGAACAGTGGGCAAAGAACATTGCAGACCTCACACGAATGACGATCACACAATGTTATTTGTCTGATCATTTTAGCGTGGTGGTCAAGCAAGAACTGCATGCATTCAGTGACACTAGTGAACTTGGCTATGGCACTGTAATTTACATCATATCTACAAATCAAAAGGGAAACTTTCATTGCTTGTTGATGTTTCAAAGGCAAGAGTAGCTCCATCGAAAAAGATGCCAAGACTTGAGTTGGCAGCTGCAACACATGCTGTAAGATTAATTACCATGGTGAAGAGAGAGCTTGATTATTGCTAATTATTATGTGAAAAAAAAAGAATGCGCCAATACATTCCTTTTTTTTCTCACAGAAAATAAGTAAAATGAAGACCATGGCTTAGAATAATGGGGGCATGTGCCTTTGTCAGGGGCCTATTGATAAGCAATGTTGGCTTGCCTGTTAACATGTGAAGCATTTAATACTTGTCATCATGAAATCTTTTAAAATGTTGCTCATTGTTCACGCTTTGGTTCAATTAGAGCAAATATTCCTGTCGGTGATGCTTGATGACTAAAAGTGGCCGAAAAGGGGAAAATAAACCTTAATAGTTTTATCATAATCCTTGAAAGCAACTCCGCACCAGCTGTTGGCAGATGTAGGAAATTGCATTTATTTAACTTTCATCATATCACTAATATTCCAAGGACATATGCTCCACTCTCTCTAATGTTCAAAGTAAATGCATTCATATATTCCTCCATTTGGAATTCTGGAATACTTGCTTTGTTCCAGCTGTTGAGGCTTAGGGGTGCACTTGATATGTTCTAACCACATTGGTATATTTCTAATCCCTTCTCCCACATTAGATTCACGTCATAATCAAAGCTGTGTTCATCATCGCTGCATATAACATGAAGTGGCTTTTACTGGAATCTCCGTAAACAATGGGACAGAGAAGAAATTGGAGGATAGAGGAACTCATGCAAGCTGCAGGAAATAGAAAAGGCTGGACAACGAAGATAGAAGCACAAGTGAGAAGAAGCAAATTAATCAATTGGAGATATACCATCAGTTGAAGTTGTTATTGCTGATCTGAATGTTCTATCTGAGAATGCATATTTTCAAATGAAGAATAAATCCTCAAACAATGTCAATAAGGGAGAAAGGTACCACAACACTTCAGAAAACAATATTAGATTGGGAAGGGAAACATTGTCATCTTCAGAGAAACAAGAGGACAGAAGAGAATTGCAAAGATCAGAAGGATATGAAACAGAACTATCAGAAAGAAAGCCTTATTACAATGCCAAGCTTCTACAACATGGCTACAAGATATTTGTGAAAGCAGAGTTTCTCTGACAAACTACTTGGCAGGAGGAAAAATGAGGCAAGGACAACTCTTTGATCAAATGTCATGTATTTAAAAAATGAATCAAGCGTGGCAGGTAGAAACCTGAGAATCATCTGCATTTTTTCTTCAAAACACAACTGACATCCACAAAGGTAAGAGAAAAAGCCATTCTACAAGTTAAACTGCCTGCAGTATCTTCAAGATTTTAGCCCTTTGATTTTTCAATCCCTTTTTCATCCTCTATATGTCTGTAACCAAACCATTCCCAATAAGATCTTGGAAACAAATTTAGGATCAGTAGCCAAGTCAGTGTGCAGCTTAATTCAGAAAAAAAAGTTGGAAAATAAACATAGTCATTTCACATCTTTACGGCAAAACATTTACACAAATATACTGAATGAGTGTTAAGGATGAAATTCACCAGTCCTCTGAAAGTGTGAAGAATAATGAACACATCATGCGCTGGCTTTCTTGTACATCTGAAATCTAACTGCAATGAAGGGAATTGCAAAACCAAGGCCTAAAAATCCAACCATTGTTGCTAGCAGTCTTGTCTTGTTGGTTGTTTGGAATGGCATATTCTAGAAAGAAAACAGTGATCATTACTTTAAAAATCTTATCATTCTACCACATCATACTTAATCAACACTTGCTAAATAGCTTGCAAGAAATTTAAGCTGTTTAAGTGCCTAGAGTTAAATGGGTTGTGTTAGTTGAAGTTTCATTTGAAGGGTATCTTGAGACAAAGTCTAAAGCCAAATCGAATACAGCATTCGTTGGAAATATAGCAATAGTAGGGTAACACTGCTTCGCTACGCTTCATTTATTAAGAAATTAAAGGTTTATTGTGAGACCCAAATGCAAGGCTTAATAAAAAATATTTAAGTATTTTAAATACATTTAATAGAATCGAAGTACTAGCTTTAAAGGCTTCAGTCATACAGTTTTTTGACAATTAACCGGCAAAAAGTGAAACTCTCGGAAGCATTAGGCCTAAGGTCTTTGAACTGTTACAGCAAACCCGCAACAATCTACTTACATTCCCAGGTGCATTTTCAACTCCTCCTCTTATAGCAGGATTGAATGCTCTAGCTCTAACTGTAGTTCTACCGAGGAGGGCGACAGTTCTTGTAAGACCAGACATTTTCACTTTCAAGATGGCGAACGTTCTTCACTGACAGTACCGTTTTGTGCTGCAGTTATTAGGAGACTGGGTCCAACTATTTATGGGACACCGTGTGGCTAAATGAGAGGTGAGAGACAGTGGACAAGGTAATGGGAACCAATGGTCGTCTTCAAACGCACATAACATTTCACTGAACATCGCTCAACATTGGTAGAGCCTTGTTCAGCGTTGTTCCGTGAAAACTCCACTGCATTTAAATGGGGCTTAGGTGGTCAAACGAATCAAAACGTTGAACAATCACCACCAGTCTGCCCCAGTTGTCTCCGTCTCTCATGATAAGGGGAGGACACATATTCCTTTAAAATCAAGAACTGGAAGCCGGCCAAGCAATAAAAGCCTACTGTTGAGGATTTCCAGTTGTAAAGTTCAAAGATGTGAACAAAGACGATGAAGTTTGAAAAGGAATGACTAGAAATGAAGAAGAGGTTTCTCTGCTAAGCCAAAGCCTGGAGAAATGGGGAAGATTGACTGCAGGAAAATAGGCAAGCCGTGAGATTTCGATGACAAATTAAATGTTTACTCATTCTACATACGGTTTTCCATATTATTCCAGTTCCTCTGAGGCGTGTCAGGACCACCAGAAGCTCAACTCATTCACACCCTTTCCAAGTTTCACTGCCTAATCCACGAACTCTATCTCACAAATCATCATTCATCCCAAGAACATGCAACTTATGGAACGTCTTGCCTTCTTCTTGCTTTCCTGAGTCCTACAACTTGACATCTTTCAAATCTAATGTAAATAAACTTGATCTTATCTCTCTATCCTCTTAGCTGCTCGCTTTCTTCTTTCTTCCTTTGTTGGGGCTTTGTATAGGTCACCATGGCCTTTCCTCAACATAACCCACTAAAAAAAAAAAAAAAAAAAATACCACACGTAGGAAACAAAACTGAAAGGGAAGCTTCCAGAGTCAGGAGGAGATGGATGAAAGCAATCCGCACTGGTGACCCCAATATTATCAATTTCATCATTGTTTGAAATTGGCTATTCCTAATGGCCGACGGCATATAGATATACATTAACTAATTCAAATAAACTAAAACTAGAAAATTTACATTATTTAGTACAAATACAAAGTTATTTTATGTTACAAAGAATTTACAAAGCTAAGGAACGATTTGTTTTTGTAAGCGCCGAATTATTGGATCAATATGAACATGCTGCAATGTCGTTTCAAAAGTTTCAAAACCATGGAACACGAACAAAGTGTCTTTTTAGACATGAACTGACAGTTCTGGCTTGTTTTGCCGTGTAATGAAATGCCAGCTTCCTCTACCACCAAAATTTCTATGAAGAGCTGAGTTGAACATGTCATTGGCTCTGTTAACAATTCTTTTTAATAAATTGCCACAATTTTCCACTTTGGAAAATTTTTTTGTCACAGCATTCCTCCAGACTTCTATTGTTCTACAAACCTTCCTCCAGTCAATGTCTGTGCGACCATGATGTTTTCTGAACTCTGATGCAAACAGTGAGGAAAACAAAATTGACTTTCTTTGGGCACACGGTTGGTAGAGGGAAAATGACAAAGGACCTCATACAGGATAGTTGTGAAGGTATGAGAACTCGAGGAAGGCTGTGAAGAACATGGCAGAGCGATATCAAAGACTGGACTAATTTCGGTTTACAGGAAGCATGTCACCGAGCCTACAAGGGAACATCATGGAGAAAGGATGTCTAATCATAGGTGCACCAACGGCCTAACCCGGCTAAGGTCCTGATGATGATATTGATAAAATTTTAAGCATACTACAATTCAAACGATTCCAATGGCTGACTGCTTCCATACCAATTTTTGTCATCTCTTTTAAGGCGCCCGCTCTTTTTTGGAAGGATTCGTCGTTATGTGTATGCGTCCATTCTACTCTGTCTTTTAGCAAACCCTTTGGTATTCGTATTTTTCCAATCAGCTTGGAATTATTCTATCAGCTATCTGTCTTCCCTTTCCATCGTGATTCTGAGATACATTCCCTCGTCACTGCTGACGCTGTCAAACATTAAAAATAGAAATCCTCGAAACCTGACAGGAATTTTTTTGTGACAACTCAGCTTTTGCTTTGTAAATTCTAAATTGCATGACCATCATCTCATATCATTAGTATCCTCAATTTTAGAGAAGAGGTTTCTGTTTCAATAATTGGCAACGTTTTAAGACACTCCCATTGGGTGCTTGCAATCTGAGCAGACCACAGTTCTTAGTGTTGTCCGATAGATATTCATATGATTCATTCCTTTGTATGCTAATAATATTTGCATTTGCTTTATCGTGGGGCATTTAACGGTATTCTGCTTTACTGGACACATTCGTAACATCTTTGATCTCTTGTTACATCAATCCCTTCTTGATATTCGTTGAATGACAACTAAGATAAGTTGATGAAGCTAATAAACAAACAAATTAATAAAGTAAACGAAGAACAGTATCGTCAATAATTAAACAAAATGAATCCTCTGATTTCTTACGAGAAACTCTACGAAACCTTCGTATGAAAGTTTCTTTAAATGGCATCCTACTTTTCTCATCTTTTCCAACTCCCAGCTCCCCCTCCCTCTCCTTCAACGGATCTTTATTTCAAAAGGTCCTGGTCAGCTTTGCCAGTATAACAACTCGAGACTTGAGGCTTTAGTGTTGTTAATGGATGATATCATTCACTCTTCGATAGTTTCAAAAGAGTAGCGGTGGTTTAAATACTCCGCAAAATGAAGGCGAAAGCTTCCTAGTTGTTTGAAACCAAGCACAATTTTTTACCAAAGTTTCTTAAGCTTGGAGATATACTATTCAATTTCTTAAAAAGGGTTTCTTTTGGTTTGCAAGCCTTCTTTCTCCTCGAGATTTTAGGCCTTTATTTAGCTGATGGTTAATGTGGCTTACTCCTTTGCCGTTCTAAAAAGCAAAATAAAGTTCATAAATTTGACAAGGTCAGAGAAAATATTTTAAGCTTTCAACTCAGACCAGGTCGCTTACTTCAGTTTCTCAACCTTTGGAAATGCGACTAGATATTTTTTACACGAATTTTTTATGAAAGAGAATTATTGTAAATTATTAGGTTGAATACATTAATGAATGTTAAGCAGACTGTCTTTCAAACGAGTTCGTTTTTAATCTTACCAAATTTGAAATTTCAGGCACGATTCAAAGATAAACAGAAGGGACCGATATGGGCGTATTACATCACAGCGAGATACGAATAATTATATATCATGCAGTGGTTGCAAGAGAGTCCCATTATCAAATGAAGAAAGATATTGCCTTCTAAGATAAGTAAGTCAATATTAGAACAATTTAGCGCGTGGTCACGATCGTCTGAAATATGTTGAATATAAAGCAGAAAGGTCTGCATTGGCATGGTTCATGACGGCTGTAATGGGCAGCGGAATAAAGGGAAGTAGTGGAGATAAGGATCGCATTAACCAACCAACATGTCTATTCAATGAATAGAAATCCAGGAAAATAGAGCAATATACAGCACCAGCCGTATGCCTTTATATCCTGGAGAATCTTATACTTGGAATGACTCGTCGTGGGCGGAGCGAATTCAATCGATTGCATCACCCGTACACTTCCCTCCGTCACCTGCATGCACGATATTTCGAGTTCATTCATAAGGTGTAGTCGAATTTCGCTACAGATTCATATCAGAAAGACACCCTCTTCAATTAGCAGTGCTCGTGCAATGCATCCCTAGCGTCAGTTTCTAGATTATGCTTCCCACCTTTCGTCGTGCCATGTTGTAGCAGCGCGTCGTGCGGACAAATAACACAGGGATAGGGAGCTCGAGTCCTGCTTGGTTTACAAAAGAAAACCATGGAAAAAAACTCCAAGCCCCATCTTTGTTTTCTTCTAAGCTCAAAATCGATTATGCTATGCAGCTTATCTAAAGAAATTCACTTCGCTAGAAACACTAGAAGCTCTGTCTCTGGTTTCTGGACAGCTCGAAGCCGAGTATGCTCCATAGCTTTCTCTCCAACCTAATTGTCGTTCGTGGAAGAGTGAGAGAAATTACAAAAACCGAATCCCCCTCCCAATTCATTTTAAATTTTCTCAAGAGACACACAACTTCACGAAGGAATATCACAGGGAGCATGGCAATACACAGCATCTCCGTATAAGTCTGCAATAAGCATGCATACATTTATACACCTACATTCAACGTACACACATACATTAAACATACAAGATATAAGTACTTGAAGAGGAAATATGTTGTGTTTGTTAACAACAATTTATAACGTACATAAAATTAGAGTAATGTTATCTGAAAGCGGTTGCACGGAGACGGTCTTTGGTGTTTGAAATTCCACTCTTTGAAGTAATTATGAATAGTGGAAAAGATTCGTGCTTGTGTCCTGATATTGCGTCAGGTTGCGCCGTTAAGCATTTTGTAAAAGTGACCTTTTAAATATCGTCACTCAAAGTTTAACACGTTATCTTTAAGTATGGCACAAAGGCCTCCGACGTGCTGGTCTGTCACCCAATCAGAAGGTAAGAAAAGTGTTCATTGAGGTCCACTTGAGCCAGACCCTTTGTATGAGTGCCTTCATCAAGTGGTCCTAAGATGTTATAATCCGTTGAAAACGTTTCATGTTAGCAACAATGAATTGGTGTTCTTTCACCGTAATGCCAAGGGCTACATAAAAAAGCAGTCAGTTTTGTTTAAATCAAATCAAGACATATGCGCTCCTTTCAAACCACTTGATACGTCATTCTGAAGCGAGCTCAGGTGTCTGTTCCGTCCATCTTCCTTTTAACATCTTCCAGCTTCATATGATTCATCGCAGTCTTCATTTGGTTGTTTTCGGTTGAAGGATTAAGGCCTCCTCATTTCCGGAGTGAAACGCAAACAGCCCCACTCATCAGCCTCACTGTATAACCAAATGGAAGGCTGTTTAAGCAACATTCTGTGTTGATACTGATTGCTGCTGCTGCAGTTATTGCTGTCGTCTGCTGGTCATGCCTCCCACCCACCGGCTTCATTTTTGAGGTCTCTCTCTCTCTAAGCGCCTTGCTCCTTCAGAGCGTTGACTGTCATGGTCTTCCACTCCACCCTGCTCTGAGTTGTTTTCATCATTTCCTTAGCGTCAACTATAGCCCACTCGCTTACGGCCTTCACGTGTCCAACTCATGGTCTTCCTATCTTTTGAGGTGCTCAATCAAATTTACCTCTTGTAAGTCGGGTTGCGATAATGGCTGAGAATTTGTAGATATTTCGAAGTCCTCGAGGAACTGTCTTGACCGCCGTAGCGGCAGTCTCCCATGCCCAAGTGTTGTTGTTGTTGTTGCTGCATTTGCTAGTGTTGCCGTTGCATGGTTTGGATGGGCAATTGATGATTCGTCGCCCGCCTTTTTGATCCAAGTCGTTCTCCTCATTTCCATGTTTTCTCTTAAATCTACCGCCCCACGTGTCAAGAACGATTGATGACGCATTGTCAGCCGTTCGCCGCCAAATCGATACCGCATTACCTCATCCCTGATCATGATGTAGCTACAGACCTAGGTGCAAAGAAGAATAACAAACTTCTAGCCGGAGCACATTCCTCTCGCTCCAGAAATAGCTTTCTGTCATATCAGATGATCGCTTTGGCAGCGAGTCTCCGCCTGACTGTTATGTATGGAAACTGGTGTACCACTCGCGGCTCATGACGCGGAAAAGTGTTTAACTCAATTCACTATAATCCCAAATAATAACTTGCATGGTGTCATATTCGCCTCTTTATAGTCATAACACCACATCAACCCCACAACCATGACTTTTTGAATACCTCAAATTACTCGTCTATTTCCGTAAGCAGCTACAAGATTTTTGCACAATTATGTAATTCTAATTTTGATAAGATCGTGTTGCAAGTGAACGAGGCAGTAACTAGGTGTCAGGACGGTCCAAACTGTCTCTACGCTGAAATGATGATCAAAATTGTTGCGTAGAGATTGCATTCTGAATATTCTGAAAATGGGAAGAATGGCTAAAAATAACAATGATTGAAAACGTATTTAGCAAAGTGCGATTGGCAAGTGACAAATATTGACAAATGAGACAATTTTCACTAAAATTGTGTGGGAAGGATGAGTGTCACTTAAGCCAATTGTCAACTAGTACAAACAATTCGTTCATGATACCTCGCACGAGAGCTGAGGTCACCGACGGGAGTAAAAGGCCCCTCCAGCAACAATCGATGATTGTGTGCTGCGTGTTTTGATAGCTCTCTGCTACTTAGCAACACGAGATAACCCAGCCACAGGCAATGCTCATCGAGTGCATTACCAGGGTTGGAGATGCGAAGTGCATCCTGCTGTACCATTGTGCAGCCCAGTCGCGCTAGACTACACATGATCAACGCTCATCATCTCACCGATGACCCTACTCAAGTGGGAATAAAGCCAGGAGATGAAGGAGGAGAAGAAGGGGAAGGAGAACAGGGCTGATCAACACCAGTTAGGCGTGGCAAAGTTCATTATTTTCCTACGATGTATTCTGGCTTTTCATCTGACGTGCACTCCCCTTCTGATTCCTACGCCTGTAATGACCTATAAAAAACCAGGTAGCACCCCGAGAGGAAATTTGACTTAATGAGATGGTCTCCAGTTGGTTCCATCACCGACAGTGCTTTCATTGGGAACCATGAGCATTCGAACCCACAGCCTCTGAGTCTGAAACCATAACACAACTATGGCATTACACACGATGCATCTTTTAAATAGCCGGTAGTGCGGTAGGGCGGTAGGGCGACCATGATTAGGGGTCAATGCATGTACATCGCACAAATTCAAAATACACACAAACTTTTGTGTGCAGTTTGTGTGTATTTTGTATTTTTGCGATGTACATGCATTGGCCCCTAATCATGGTCGCCCTGCCGCCCTACCACCCTACCGCATTAGCTGTAATGAAAAACACTTGCAAGTGTAAAAGCAAACAATGTTTTATTTGCCCTGACTGTTGGGGCGAAGTGTAAATATACACGTTGTTACTAGAAGGGAAGGTAAAGGGCCTACTGGGGGAAATGGTCCAGAGTACAAAGCTGGCGGTGATTCTGACTGTGGAGTGTGGAGGGCGTTGCCCCAGCATTAGATGCACGATTCGATGAGCGAACGTGACCACGTTTAACTAACATCTGATCGCCATTTGATTGTAATGATTTTTGCTCACTCAAAACAAAACGCACTAAATATAAAGCCATTTGAATAGTTACGATACAACGGGGATTACCCTAAATTCCCTTTTAAACATTGGAATCTATCTTGGAGCCGTCGGTTATTCTATTTTCTTATCCACATTAACTTCGGCGTTGACGTCATTAATTGTCATCAGCCTAGCTTTTGCAAAGCTGTCTTTGGTCCCAACGGTCAGACGAGTCGTTGCTTGTCGAAAGCCTTCTGTGCGAAATTATTAAAGCTTGAAGTGTGTAAACATGTGCCTCTTGTTTTGTCAATGTTGTTTACTTGCTAATCACAAGTCGATAGGTTTGCATGTAAACAAGCAAAACTTTTATCCCAAGACTTGCGATGGATTACGAAAAAAGCATTTATCAACATCATTAAGCACCATTGGGCTTTATTTTCATTCTGGGATCCTCTCCTTTGTTTCCTTAATTATCCACAAGCGACGAAACGTCACAGTTTTAAGAGCTGTTTGTGGAGAAATTTCGAGAAGACAGTGTCCTAGCTTACGATGAGATAAGATGATTTAGCTTGCATCTAAACCTTTGGGCAATTGTATTTGTGAGTTCTTTACCATGTTGTGAAGGAAGTAACAATTTAAAACTGGCTAAACTTGAGATTCTGAAGAAGTGCTAATGAATAGTCTATATTTGACTAGTCTTATCTGAAAAGTTGCAACGAAGCTTTTTTATTAGCCTTTGATAAGATTTGTGGCATCATAGCTTTCAGCATCTTTATTACGAATCTTGTTTGCCAACGGTAACAAAATAATATCTGGACCTCTCCCTGCTCTGCTTCTCCATGCACCGTTCTAATTGAAGAAATATATTCCCGTTCCTTTACACACAAAATTGAATTTTCTCAATTTCATTGGCAACCGTTATTGAACATGGCTAAACAAACGCAATGTTTTTCTTAAAAAACCCCTTTGAGAAAATGCATAGTAGATCTCCATAACTTAAGAAAATTTGGTACAAGATTGTGCCTGGTTTGAAACTAAATACGAAGCTTCTGCAGTTATTTTGTCGAATATCGAAAGTATAATTTGTCTTTTGAAACTGTTGAGGAGTAAAGGATAGTTTCCATTAACGACTTAAAAATCCCAAAATATTGAGACATTATCACAGCAATGTATTCCTGTTGAACTCATCTCTTTGAAACAAAGATTTGACTATGAGGGGGGATTGGCGAAGTTAGTGAAACAAGGTTTTCATGTTAAGAAAATCGCTTAGAAATATTGTACAGATATTGGACGAAAAGTTAGCAAAAATCGTCTGCAATATTTTTGCAAAGCTTTTTATGAAAAAAATAGAGTTTGGGTTCGTTTTGTGAATTAAAGGGACTGCAGCAGACCGCAGATGGTATGGAGGCGTGTACGAAATATGTGATTTGGATTAAGACGCGGGCCGTATGAAAGCCGAGTGTCAGCTTACATGAATGAAATAGCTACATTATGGTGTAGCTTATATTTCAGCCTGTCTTTTAGGAAGAAAAATAGTATTGGTATGAGACTGGTCTGTCTATTCCAAGTTTAGCTATAAATAGTGGGGCAGCAATTACGGATTGGCTCACTTGCAGACGACCTGCTCCACGCGAGGCCAGCACGTAACTCAAATCATTGCACAAAGAGCGCAGAGATGTTTGTAAGTTACTAGATTTTATTCCTATTATCTTCTTAGTAGTGGATTTCTTTCTGAACAAAATGCATCTACGAAGCGGTTTGGTGCATAAGTGAGTGTTTTCCTTTTTCCGCTTCACCGTTTGTCAAGCACTGATATGCATTTGCAAATGGTCTTCTATAGACGAACATGTTTTCCCTTACGTCCAATGTAGACGATGCGTTGTGTTTAGTGTCTCCAGCTCTGTCTGTCTCCTTACTACTGGCGCACGCGTGAAGATGCCTCCATGGTAAAGGGCACTTGGTCACAAACCTGATGGAAAGTGATTCCGTACCCATCCTGCGATTGATTCCACCTACAGCAATGAGACTCGGAAGCTCTCTGTAATGCCAGGCGTAGGAACCACGAGGCGTGGTCGCACTAAGAGAAAGAGGAAATAGACCCACTCGATAATCAAAGCTTCTCACTTTCCTAAAATCTACTACGAGGATAATGAGTTATAGGAATTTTCAAATACCATCACACTACAAGAAAAGCAAACTAGTGCTTCTTGCTACGCATAGCTGCTCAGTGTCCTGAAATCTGCCCTATGATTTACGAAGTATATCAATTTTGAAGTGAGGTCATAAGGAGAGGAGGAAATAGGGCACTGCTTGAGAGTTGAAGCCCCTCTATAAAGCTTTACAATCGGATGCTAGGAAAAGGAATGTTGAGCCTCAAACTGGAGACGAGAATTGAGAAGCTCCTAGTTTGAGAGACACCATATTGAACCATGGGATTACCAGGTAGGGTTGCTAGCTTCTTTCCCTAGACTTGCACGGACATTGCGCTCAGGCAATCAGGGATATTATTCCAGTTCCTCTAAGGCGTATCAGGAGCGCAAGAAGCTCGAATCATTCCCGCCCTTTCCAAGTCTCACTACAATATCCACGAAATCTACCCCACAAATTATCATTCATCCCTAGAACATGCAATTTATGGAGCGTCTTGCCTTCGTATTGCTTTCCTGAATCCTATAGCTTGCCATCCTTCTAATCTAAGATCAATAAACTTGATCTAGCCCCCCTCTCCTCTTAGCCTTTCACTTTTGCACTTTCTTCCTTCTTCCATTGCTGGGGCTTTGTACCATGGCTACCGTGGTCTTTCCTCGACATAAACCAGTAAATGTAACCCTCCCTCCAGCTTTACGCCAGGTACCCGTTTACTGCTGGGCGGACAGAAAGAGAGAGGGAGAGAGAGGGAGAGAGATAGAGAGGGAGAGAGAGCGGGAGAGAGAGGGAGAGAGAGGGAGAGAGAGGGAGAGAGAGGGAGAGAGAGGGAGAGAGAGGGAGAGAGAGGGAGAGAGAGGGAGAGAGAGGGAGAGAGAGGGAGGGAGAGGGAGAGAGAGGGAGAGAGAGTGAGAGAGAGGGAGAGAGAGAGATAGAGAGAGGGAGAGAGAGAGCGGGAGAGATAGAGAGGGAGAGAGAGCGGGAGAGAGAGCGGGATAGATAGAGAGGGAGAACAAGAATCACGCACGATTGTGCATCTGACCCGAGCGGTACGCACAGTAGATACGTGTTCCAACCATTATTTCAACTGCTCTTCCTGGAGCTAGGCAGAACTCATAAAAAGCTCTGTCTTAGTATTATTGTCCTTCGGCTGACGTCACTCTTTCGATGTGATTAACTATGGATGACTTAAGCACTGCTAGTTGACATCAATCCTAAAGTCTATTTGCGAATGGGAAATTCGCTCATGGAATACAATGCTCTTTCTGTTACCTAATATCTATAACTATTAGCAAACATTGTGTTGTTTGAATTTGTATGTTCTCTTATGGATCCCTCGCAAGAAGTTTGCTTCTCTTTGATATCATCATCATCATCATAATCACCATAATCATCACAATCAGTATCATCATCATCATCATCATCATCATCATCTTCATCATCAAAATAGTCATCACAATCAGCATTATCATAGTCATCATAACTAACATCACTATAATTATTATCATCATCATGATTGATCATCATCATCATCATCATCATCACTTTTTTTACGAATATCACCAATTTCATCATCATCATCATCACCAGTCATCATCATCACTTTTATTATGAATATCACCAATTTCATCATCATCATCATCACCAGTCATCATCATCACTTTTATTATTAATATCACCAATTTCATCATCATCATCATCATCATCATCATCATCATCATCATCATCATCAGCGCAGTCACCGTCATGACAATCAGCATTATCATTTCAATGATTATTCTTGCGAAGTTGCATCGTATCTGCTGGATACTGAATCTCTTACAGAAGTCTTTTCATAGAAAGTTAGGAGTTATTTTTAGCATTTGAATATTCATAAATAGTGAATATCTTGCAAGCAAGGATAATCCACATGCAACTATGTGCCAACCGCTTTTGTACATTGAAAGCTGTTACACGCTATATTCTGTCACACCACATCGTTATCAATGAGTTGAAACCTCGAATCAAAGAATCGTTCAACTCGCGCCTTTTTAAGCCATTTAATCTTCCCATATCATTTCGGCGGTATTTCAGTTGTTAAAGAGCTTTGGTTTATTGAGAATTAATGAAACCGATGTGCAGGAGCTTGCTGCACCATTTTCACTGATTCGAATTCATTCCATTGACACTTTTCAGGCTTGTCTTTGTTCCTCCTCTGACCCTATCCATTCCCAAACTAATTTCTTTCAACATTCATGTCTGGGCATTATGCTAATCATTCTATCCAAAACGCGAAAGGTAGACTTTTTAACACAGAGCAGCTAATGTTTATCGATCAGTGTCCTAATCTTTCCTTCCTTTGTGACTACACCTCGTGATTTGCTCACTCTCATAATTGGAGCACGATTATCTATCATAAGACTGGATATTAGTACCCATAACCTCTAAACTATTTATTCACTACCTGTTTTATCTATTTGCTAATTTCATGTCAACAAGGTCCAATTCTCTTTCCAACTTTGTGTCTTTCTTTTTCCAATTTTTTTCCATTATTGTTCGATCTTTCTTCTCGAAAAGTGCAATTCAAAGCCACATGTTTCACCAACAATCCCAACCTCAGCAGATTTTTCCAACCTCTTTATCAACGACGTTGCAGCTTGGTGACCGTTCTAAACAATCTTACTTTGAATAAATGACTGTCCAGAAGAAGACGGTGTAGTTTAATCCATAAGCAGAGTTCCATATACAATGATCTTTCTGACTCCTTTCCTCGCCGGTATTGTAGAGATGGACCAATGACAAGAGGGCTGATAGAATGGGTGCTACGTGCCACAGGCAAAATATTCATTCAATGTGTACCTGATTTGAGGGTCATAGAAAATTCTGAAATTTTTCATAAAGATAATCTCATTTTCTTGATATTGAGCAGTGTCTAAAAACCATCTTCATGACTTTAAATTTTATGGGAAGCAAATTATCCAGCACAATGCAAAATTGCCTTGTAAAAATGCATAAGTGGGTTCCCTCAACCGAGTATCTTTTTTCTCAAGCTTCTAACTTTGTAGTCCTCTTGCGGGAAAATAGAGACACATTGCTGGCAATCGTGACTGTTCCTGTTTTGGGTTGGTATTGCCCCCAGCTCTGCACATAGTCCGTCTTTACGCTTTCTTACTTTCGCTTGTTACGTTATCCACTCATTTGGGTTGATGTCCAATCATATTCAAGAAGTCTCTTTCTGTAGAAGTCTCTTTTATAGCAGTCTCTTTTTATAGCAGTCTCTTTTCGTACCATCTTGAGCATTGTAAAGTAGAATGGCCAGACCCTGCAAATTCTCGGCAGCGCTAAAGAAATTGATCCATTGATTCACGCTGCTTTACTCGAAAACTCTCTTTGTATGAGGTAGGCCAGGGTTCGATACCCGGTTGGGTCATTCCAAAGACTCTTAAAATCGTACTTGCTGCTTTTCTGCCTATCATTGAGAACTTACGGAACGAGTATGTATGTATAATTATGTATAATGCGCCAAATAAATTGTATTTAGAAGTTATAAACGTTGAAAAGAATAAAACACCATAACGAAATGAAAAACAAAGATAGAATTCCTAGTTTTAGCGGCAGGGATAGCATTAACAAGTCACGCTGACTTTATCTCCACAATGGTATCCTAAGAGGTGCTGGTTTAAGAAGAAAACGGGAGAAAAAAGGATGACATGGGAACTTTTATATTGTTGCTGGTGAAAGCACAGTGTCAGCAGTTGGTGAGCCCCTAATTGTAGCACTGGCTGTGCTTGACAATTGTGGGACCCAAAGACTGGAAAGGGAGTGTGCACCGCCTCCTTCAAATGCATTTCGCCTCGTTTGTCGATCCAGTTCGGTTGAACCTTCTGGAAAGGAACGTCTTGTTATTTATGGATATGTTGAAATTCAAGTTCGTCCATTCCCTTCTTCAACGAACCTAATCCCAGGCTGTGTGTATGGGTCGGCTGCACCGATCTTCTCACACAACCTACGGTCCACCGCCTCCGTCCCTGTTCCCCCCCCTTCTCCATATCCCTCCTCACTGAAACCGGTGATATCATCTTTGGACTACCTCTCTTTCTTGCACTTCTGAATCACCATCTTCACCCCCTTTCCTTTCTTCCCCGATTCCACTTGCCCAATCCACCTAAGCCTTGGTTCCATCATCACTTCATGTGATATCCGCCTCTCCGCTTTCCTCTTTGATTTTCTCCTTCATATTCCTATCCAATAGCATTGCTGTCATCGCGATGTTGTAGAATCTCTTCGGCATGCGTCCATTCAATCAAGTCAACGCACATCTCTCCTCCATTCTAGTAGTTTTGATTCTATTTGGTGTTTTATGGTCGGTGTTCACAGAAGGACAATGGTGACTTTTTTTAAGTCTTTCACTCTTTGTGATTTGGGGTTTATCTATCTTAAACGCTGCGGGGAACTCTACCGTTGACGTCAAACGCAACCGCAAGAAGGCAATATACTACGTCAAGAATAGACACAGGTTACCGTCGTTGATAAATGCACAGAGTATGACAATGAATTTAGAGAGCGGTCAGGAAACACGCAAAGGCGCAATCATGGCGGTAAGTTTGGAAAGAAGAGCGCCACAAAATACTATCTGACCATGAAATTATCCACACCATGTAATTACAGAATAAAATCAACAAAAATAATCCACTTTTGTAGACATTTAAAAAAATTGCTCGTGAATCCTTTTCAAATACGAACAGCAAGACAACGGAACCGCCATTGCCAGGATAAGATGGACTCAAGGACCGAGGTATTATTTCTGAGTAGATGCAGCGATAAGAATGCCAACCCAGAATACGCATTAATGGGATTAGAATAATGCATCTGATTGAAAACTTTGCAAGGAAAGATTTCCAGGATGACGACGTCTATGCTTAACGATTAGTGTCAATTGCAAGAAATGTGTTGCACGTCGGCAGCAGGTGGCAGACTTTGGCTTTTCTTATCATGCCATGCCCAGCTGGGTTAGACCACAACCCTCCCATTTATTGATTTAGATACCTGGAACTACAGGAAACTAGTGGCTCACCTGATCTTATATAAGTAGATCTAAAATCCGTTTAAAAGGCTTCACTTTTCGGCGGAGCACGATTGACTTTTAGCTCCTTACTATAAATCTATGATTAAAAATTTTGACACTAGTAATTTTGTTCTAAAGCTTCCTTTCCTCGTAATATTTTGTAACGTGTGATTAGAAAACTCATCGAATCGGCAACTTTTGATTGCTAACGATTTTATTGCATTGTATTCCATTTGCATTGATTCTTTGGTCAGTGGTTCGAATCCAGCCTCCGCTAAACTTTCACCTAGAGCATGGAGAGTCACTAGCTCTCTGTAATACACGTAGGGATCACGAGGTGTTTTTACGAGGGGAGGAAGGGCCTGGAAACTACTCAATATACCTATATGTATGAGTGAATATGTACATATAGATATACGAGAGAGACACCAGTACTAGTTCAGAACCCTGAGTTACATGTTTCACAATCTTCAGCTAAACATATGCCAAATAATCTTAAGGGAATGCGTAAATATTAGTTAGTAAAGATTGTTAGTAAGATTATTTAGTATATGTTTAGCTGAAGATTATGAAACAAGAAACTCAGAGTTCTGAATTAGTACTGGTTTCTCTCTCGTTATTCTGTCAATCGCTCTAGTTCGACTATTAAGCACTCTTGATGATTATATTTATCACTCGTCCCTTGGATGTTTCCACGTACGTACATATAAATATAAGTTTATAAAGATACAAGTATATATATATATATATATATATATATATATATATATATATATATATATATATATATATATATATATATATATATATATATATATATATATATATATATATTCATGCATATATATAAATAAATATAGATATATATATACATTCATACATATATATATATAAATATATATATATATTTTGAACATTTGTGTGTGGCCATGCCTCAGATAGAATGTGAATATAAAATAGTCTACTTTTTAAGGCAAATTTATTTATTCATTATCAGTGATGAAGCCCTCACAAGGCAAAACGTCTGAAGTAATCTATCAATAAATTTGCCTTAAAAAAGTAGCCTATTTTATATTCACATATAAATATATATATATATATATTTATATATATATATATATATATATATATATATATATATAAATATATATATATATATATATATACATACTTATACATATAAATATATATATTCATACTCATACATATAAATATATATATACATGAAAATACATGAAAATATATATATTTATATTCATATTCATAAATATATAATTGTATTTATTAATAGATATATATTATGGAAGTTAACTGTTAAAATCAACGATAATAGAATCATAAACTTCGGCCATTGGTAGCAGCTAAGCAGCTCGGATTCAGATAGATGAGCAAGGGCTACATGAGACTTGTCTATTGTACCCACTTTACACACTGCGCAACCCTCACAATGCACATCATACAATCACTATACACGATACATGCTACACATTACACATACTACATGCATACGCGCTACGCTTGAAGCACGATGTACACGCTACACTCCATCCAATATTCACGGCAGGTATTACAGACATAGACGGGTTAGACCATGCGATACGCGCTACGCATTATTCACGCTACGCAGTACACACAAAACAACTATAGAAGCCATGTAGGATACGCGCTAAGTATATGCGTTACGCATTATACACGCTACGCAATGCAAGCGCATAGCACTCTTCACGATAAATCATGCAATGGAGATATCTCTTAATGGATGCAAGGGTACAGCTAGGTCTTTCATTTAGTAACTTTGGGATTGTCGAATGTAACCTTTCAATTAGTTGTTAGTATGCATCGTGGATAATCTAACTGTCACGTGAACATAAGTTGGTGAGTGGCACGGGAAAAGTTGATGGATTGCATCCTCTGACATAGTACCAGATATCTAAGCCAATTAGAAGCTAGCGATTGCTAAAACGAGGTTACCAGCACTTCAATAAAGGGTTTACACAAACAGATTCGAAGAATCTTTGTTTATTGTCTGCTCCATGACCTTAAAAAGCCATTTTACAAGGGCCAATATCGAGACGGAGCACGAATTTCCATGAAAGAACCACATTTATCAAAGTATTAGATAAGAGCATAAAATTTTTTGGCTGCTGCTATTCGCCGTGTAGATGTCTGACGAGATGGATGATCAATTTTATGACGATTCAAAACCAATTGAATGGAGACAAATGGAGTACTTTTGCAATTGGAAATGTCAGGTAATATCTTGGATTTAGTTCAATTGACGACTGCAGTTTAAGAGCTTAAGTGGAAGGCAATAAAGATAAGTTATGAGGGATGATCATGTATTTTAAGTTTGCTAGCTTTATGGTGACAAAGAAGACACTATTTATAATCAATGCTCCTTTCTCTCTAAAGTCACGGTCAAATTCGAATGACCGATATAGTGTCTTACAAGCGACGGGACAAATAGCGCGCTTTTTGCTGAGAAGCATCTCGCATTTTGATAGGCTTATCTCACATCAAATTTATTTTATCAGACAGTACTAAAGAATGTTTAATTATCCATCATTCGATATAAGTAGTACAAGAATTTTGCTATTCTGGTGGTTAAATCTCTGATTTCACGACAGACTTTATTATGAACTGAAAAATCTCAAAGATGAGGTTTCCCTAAAAGAACTCCACTATTCAATCGAAACACCCATAAGAAGTTTGACGTTGTCGGTTGCTATCATTCTGTTCCTGCGTAATCCATGTTGCTATATGGACCATCAGAGTTGCTCTAAAGTGGCACGTTTGCTTGTCTCGACTCCGTAGCTTACTGAATTTCGACATTAGCAGAAACCAGAGACAAGGCTTCAAGAATTGTCCATGAAGGTGGGCTTCTTAAAGTTAACTGCATGGCACTCTCGATTCGGTATACTCGGTTTCAGAAGCAGCAGAAGCAGCAGAGACAATTGGCACGGCTTTGAGCTTTCTTAAGCAAGTAGATTTTATCATACGAGGTGCCTTCATCATCGACTTTAGCACTTGTATTGCGAAGCGTGCAGGATTCAGCTGAACGAGCCGAGCGCTGTGATTCTGCACGCTGAACTGTGTTTCCTTGCGGCAGCACTAACAACAGGTTAATAAGGAAAGCAGTACATGTGTGATTCAGCTGAGTATTCAGAAATACAGCAATATGCTACCTCGCCACTGCTATGAATTTCGCGAAAAAGGCAATCAATAAATCTCGCTTTTGCATTTCCCTTGCTTCCTAACAATGCTCTACGCCATTTTTAACATTTTCACGGTAAACCCGACGTGGGAGATGTGTTCAGCTCAATGTCGTTGAAGTTTGGACGTTTACATATTTTGCTTTGCGCAAATAGCTGCTTTTACCACCCGACACAAGACCTTGCCAGTGATGGTAACCCTCTCTGATCAGATTACCCCAGTATAGCTGTATGCAAAGCATTGGTGTGGGAGAGTTTTGTGGCGGGGGAGGGGGGGGGAGGCGAGAAGTCAAAAGATGTTTTTGAGACAAGCATTAGTTAAGACACGTAGCGAAGCACCTTCTACATGAAATGTCGCTAAGCCTCGCAAAAATCTACAGAAAGAGAAAGTGCCACACCTTTTCGCATGAAAACTGAGCGCATTTGGAGAGAATCCTTTTGACATTGATGTGGGTGCTGGCCCCTCCTGGCAGGCGTTGATGATCGAAAGTTTGTAGATTTGGCAAATTTCTGAGTTCTGAGTTCGTTTAAGGCCAATAGTATCTGTAAGTAGGAGCTGCTAATTATGGGTTTGCGTGGATGCGGAGAATGTCAAAGAATCACTAAAGCCCCCGTAAGTGTCCAGGCTTTGCCACGCGTTTGAAAGGCGAAACTCTACATCAACATTCCTTTGCTAAGTTGCGTTTGCGCTCCTAGCTGAAGCTTCGAGTGGCAACGGTCAGGATTCATTAACCGAAGTGTGCAAGGGTAACACGGCAGTGTGCTTGCTTTGGTGTTTGAAGTCATAACGCAGGGATAAGTCTGTAGACATTGTTGCGTCTAATATTTTTTTATATTTTTTTAATGTAGCTAAATCTTCATTAAGTCTATCCCTTTTCTCAACACTTTTAGCCGCACTTTTACGTCCACCAACATATTTTTGTGCTTTTGTTACTTTTTGGATTGTGAATTCGAATCTTGCACGATTCAGAGCAGGAATACTGTCTGTGGGGAAGCAGGCAACAGGAAACCCCTTCATGAAAGCTATCTACCTTAGAAAAAGCTTTTTGAGCCATCGTTGCAGTTTTTGCCAAGCTTGGTGACAAATGTGCAACGCAGTTTTGCAGTGCGATTAATAGTGAATCAAGGAATTTACAGAGATCGCAGCCGAAAAAAGGTTGAACAGAATTTCTCATGATTTGACTTCATTTTCCAAAATCATTCTTAGCAAAAGAAATTATGAAACTCCCCTACACGAGCGAGATTGCAAAGCGTTGAAAATAGCAAATTATTAATTGTATTGATTTTGAGCCTTGATTAATGCTATAAGCTAGTTTTCATTTTATTTCAATTTTATGTACTTATACAGGGTAATACAGCCATTCATTCATTCATTCATTCATACATTCATACATTCATACATTCATACATTCATACATTCATACATTCATACATTCAAAAATGGAAATAAGTGACCGATTTGTATCCTGTCAAAAAACTATTTACACGATTTACTTATTTTACTTGCAAGAAAAAACAAAAATTGATAGACGATCTAGTTCGGTTGGAAGAAAAAGATTCTAGTTGGGAGAAGTTTCACAACATTTGTTTTTTCAAAGATTGTTTGAACAAATCCTTGATGTTGGCCAGCGAGAGGCATTTTTAATTTCTGTAGTTATGTTATTCCACACAGTTACGCCTCGAATGCGTTGTGAGAAGTTAAGTCTCGTCCCATTCTTGAAACGATTGTTGGGGAGTACGTTGTTAGATATGAACTGTTCTAAGCCATAGCACTGTGAGGTGGGATGGTCAGTTAGGCCGATCATTACGCCAGTTACCCACTGCACTGCCGGACGGACAGGTAAAGTGCATACAGACATTGGAACGAGTGCGACGCAAGCCCGCGACTTTCAGCATTGCATACATGTGTCTTCACCACCACGTCAACTTCTCCTATGGCTACTGAAGCTTTCTAACACGTAGCACCACCCTTGCAATGCTAAATATCAGGCAACAAACATTCGCAACTGTTGCCTGCTTTACAAAATTTCTTCGACAATTCCCTACAACAGGTCCAGAAGGCTCACTTTGGTGTAAGTAATCCCCGCCCAAAGTGATTCCAGGGTGTCAGACCATCCGCTTCCATTCTGTCGGTCCCAGCGGACGAAGGCCTTAGGGCGTCTCTCTTCACTCATTCGGAGGATTCGTCCAACCATCAGCGTTTCCACTTATTGCTAGTTTGAACAAATCTTAAACATTACGCTCTCTACAAAAAGATCAAAGAATGCACTAGTTTTAGACTAGATACACAACGAACTCGTTTTTCGCCCCTCTCAGTATTCTACTGCCAGTGTAATAATTTTTACAACTTCATTTTGATATATAAGCTAAACATACAAATACAAATCTCTCTAACAATAGGTAATTTGTATTCGGCTGACCTAATTACAGGTATTTCTAGTATAAAAAAATGAATGAATGAATAAAATAATAAGATGACGAATAGAAAAAAAAAAAAAATTTAATGAGAAGACTTAAAGGTTGCAAGGAGACTGTTAGTAGGAAAGAAGGAAAAATAATAATAATACATGATATTTTGACAGTTTGACTTGTTCAGACGTAAAACTATCTGTTGTCATTCAAGGACCTGTAATCCTACCTATTGATAATCCCTGTGGTTAAAATCAAGGTAAAAAGCAGGATGTAATGAATAATGTACAATTAAAGAATAAGAATTCATTAGAGTCACAAACGTTTTTTCTTGGGCATCTACAGAGACTTCGATAATTTAATTTCTCTTTGAATAGCACGATGGATATTTCGTCACGGGTCGTTTTTTGGAGTCGGTTGAAAATGTGGGCTTCCTGGTAAGCAAACGATTTTTTTCCAGTTTCAGTGCGCATTTTTGGTAAAACAACAAAAAAGCCATTGCCTCTTGTGTTTATTTAATGCTCACGTCTTTTGAAGTAACAATTCAGGTCTTCGGTAGAAGATAATGCAATGATTTAAACACGCTAATTGCAACTGTTGCCTTCTGTGTTTTTCAATACTGCTATATGACATTATCTTAGCTTTTGGGTTCACAATTTTGGCTGCTCTGTATTGTATATACTGCAGCTTGTTTACTGTTCCTTGGGGTAGGGAAAGCTGAAGTGGGTAGCAGTGCAACAGTGGGGGCCGTATCATTGATTTATATATCGATTCTGCTACATAAGGGCAGGCTTTTTTTCGCGAATAAGAGATGATAGCTGTACTCTGGCTGACGCTTTTACTGTCAGCTTTATGGAATTCATGCAATAGCATTTTGACCTACCAATGTGCAGCGGTCAGCTATCTCTAGAAAAAAAGCAATTTGTAAACCTGAGTCAATCTAAAACTTGCATATAAAGTTTGGAAAGAAGAATGATTTAACTGTCATTTATGTATGCGCTCTGGCTCAAGTAGGACTTACTTGGTACAAAAAAAGTAGACCATAGGGTTGAAAGTGTTTGGTGTAAAACGGAGAAATTCATTGATATTTTTCGTATTGTTGTATGTAATTCTATTTAGATTTTAATCTTAGATTTCAGAACTAACTTGTATCAGGGTCGTATTATCCATGTTATCATTATTACTTAACTGTGAATTAGGCCCAAATTAGTCCTTATAATGAACTACAGCCTACTGTAAATGAATTTATTATTGTTGCTATCATTTCATCTTTTTTCACTAGAAATACTTGTCACTTGGCCAGCCGAGCACAAATTGCCTATAATCAGAAAGACTTGTATTTGTATGTTTAGTTTATATACAAAAATGAAGTTTAAGAAATTGCTATTATCATCATCAGTCTCAAAGATGCAAACAAAATATAATAATAATAATAATAATGCGACGTGCACTATCCATGTGGTCGAATATACTGTTCTTACACAATCAGAAGATTAACAATATCGTAATGATACATTCGTGAAATGCATGAAACTTTACCTCACCTTGTCCTAGGTTATAGGGTGTAACTCGGCAAGGGATTCTTGTACTTAATAGAAATTTAGCAACATGCGCATAAAATAATAAGAATAATATACGAATGTTATGACAGTACAACCTATCAGTATTTACATGCTGTTATCAGCCGGATCATGCGACCACGCCTCTTGTCACTCACCACACCTCCTCTTGCGACCACATATCTTGTTGCGACCACGTCTCTTGCTGCGAGCACGTCTCCTGTTGCAACCACGCCTCTTGTTGCGACCACATCTCTTGTTGTGACCACGCCTCTTGTCCCTCACCACACCTCCTCTTGCGACCACGCCTCTTGTTGCGACCACATCTCTTGTTACGACCACGTCTCTTGGTTCCTGCTCAATGAAGTACAGAGAGCTTGCGACCATCTTCAGTCTGAGCGATAGTTAAGTTCGAGGTGAAGCTTGAACTCCTGACCATAGGATCAATGAGTAAGCACCTTACCGAAAGCGTTTTCCTTGCTTATGTATCTCTTGGTCATTTTGGGCCTATTGAACGGAATGAAGAAAGAGCGCATTGCCAATGAATGAAATTGAAAGGCTCCTCCGCCTAAGCAGTCGCAGGATTTCGCTTGTATTAGTTACAAGAAGCGAGAATGTTTCCATATGATTATGCAACTGAATGAGCTGATCTTAATCTAAATGAATTGAATTGAATAGAGTCTTAATTGGAACTGTAAACCATGTGAGCCTGCGAGCCCTCATTTGACGTCATAGTTCTTAAGTTGAAAACCACAAAAACGCAGAACAAAATAGATGAATTGTTATCATGGAAATTTTAATCAGATATTAAGCGTACATTTCCGCATCTTGTGACAATAAGACTTTCTCTCTAATCCCAATGATTTTCGCGCGAATTTCCATTCGCTTACTCATAACCATTACCAACCAGTATGAAAGTATCCTAAATCAAAACACATATAAACATTGCAATACGATCGTAGTACTATATCTTCTGTTGAGACAACAAGGAATTGACTGAAACGGAACGGCAAACCTTTTGAGCAACCCATGAAAAGTAACGTGCAGTTGAATCCTTTGATGGGAACCAGCGTCAGGGAGCACCTTTCTAGAAATTTACCATACGGAATAACGGAAGTATAGAATAAGATTGCCAGTTCCTTTCCTCGCTGTACTGTGCTCGCCGGCTTTACGCCAGGTACCAAGTCAATGATAGGTGGCAGAGAGAGAGAGACCCTGAGAGAGAGACCCTGAGAGAGAGACCCTGATGGACAGACCCTGAGAGAGAGACCCTGAGGGACAGACCCTGAGAGAGAGACCCTGAGGGACAGACCCTGAGAGAGAGACCCTGAGGGACAGACCCTGAGAGAGGGAGAGAGGGAGAGAGGGAGAGAGGGAGACCCTGAGAGAGAGAGGGAGAGAGAAAGAGACCCTGAGAGAGAGAGGGAGAGAGGGAGAGAGAAAGAGACCCTGAGAGAGAGAGGGAGAGAGAAAGAGACCCTGAGAGAGAGAGAGAGAGAGAGAGAGAGAGAGAGAGAGAGAGAGAGAGAGAGAGAGAGAGAGAGCCAAGAAGAGAGAGACAGCGAAGGAGAGACCGCCAAGGAGGGAGCAAAGGGGGAGAGAGAGAGCTAAAGAGAGAGAGAGAGCTACGGAGAGAGAGAGAGCCAAGGAGAGAGAGAGCCATGGAGAGAGAGAGAGCCATGGAGAGAGAGATCCAAGGAGAGAGAGACAGCTAAGGAGAGACAACCAAGGAAAGGGCCAAAAAGAGAGAGCCACAGAGATACCCAAAGAGAGAGAGCAACAGAGAGAGAGAGAGAGAGAGAGAGAGAGAGAGAGCCAGAGAGAAAACGAGGGCTCCTTCAATCCAGACTGTTCGCACAGCAGACATGAGGTCTTACAACTACACCAGTTATCCCTATGGAACAATTCCCTTTAGATACTTATCAAATGTCTGCTTGTAACAATGTTTTATCTGTAAAACAACTTGTTAACTGATCAGATTTAGCGAGGCTTGCAAGTGTATGCTTGATTTTCAATGAAGAAAGCTCGAAAGAATTGATATTCAATTACGGAGGGTAGCCCTCAAGCCATAGCTGATTCACAAAAGTTTATTATGATCCAATTTTTGATGACTGTTCCACACGTATAGCTTGTGCATCCCACACTGTCTCCACATCGATGACGAAAGTAATTGGATGCTAGAACCTTTGAAGTGATTCCAGTCATTGCTCAAGGAACGTCAGTATGAGCTGCAAAAATTGATTATCATCCTCATCACTCTTATCATCGATATCATCATCGTTATCATTATCATCACTATTCACTTCATTAATCTCTCCAGCAACTCTTCGGTATCTTCAGCAACTCCTGTACTACTTTTCTGGAAATGTGCAGCTCCCTTTCCACCAAATCACAACACAGACGCTTCCTCATCTCAAAACTTTCCACTATATCTATTCGTACCTCCTACTGCATCGTTTGCTGCAGAAATAAAACTTGGACCAATCCTTACCTTCTTCTCTAATAAGCCTGTCTCATTCTATCGATTTGATATCCATCTTCATATATATTTACATTTATTTTGTTCTTTTCCCATTGTATTAATTTTACATTGCAAACCCTAAGCCAGGCAAGCCAATTTCAAAACTACCTATGTATTAGAGAGGTTTGTAATTGTAGTTTAAATTGAATTTGAATGATACATTTCCATAATAATCATTACTGTATTACTATCATTATTGTTGTGATAACTATTACTATCATTATCATAATTACCTTGTTATTATTACTTTATCGTCATTTAATAGCCTAACACTCTTTAATATGCTTCCATTGGAAAGCCGCAGCTCTAACAAACTAGACTTTTCAAACTTTCTAGATAACAACTACAATTAACTTTGTTTCCACATAACTGTAGATATTAAATAACGTCTTCCTTTGTTTTTCATTTTGCTTTACTGGACACACGTTGATAACAGCCTTAAGTAGTTGAAATACTCGTATATCATCATTATTCTATTGCGAAATTGAGACCAAATTCGTTTCAAAGCTAGTTCTTCTGAAAGACCTTCAACGTCTTCTTTTCGTTAACCCCCTTCAATCGATCATCGTTTCTTTTGGGTTTCATGTCAAAAGTCCTTTGAATAATGATGACAATATAGCTAATTCCCGAGAGACAGTTAACAATCAAGATGAGTGGCAAGGGACCTGAGAAGGGCTCTTGATACTTGTATGGATGCTGCCGGGCATAATTCGATCCTTTCCGACCATGAAGGACTTAACCCCGCTCTACTAAACGCAATTTTATCCTGACCTGTTTCCATTCTGTTCTGTTTATCTTTACTTGACAGAGATAAAAAGAGAATTGCTAACATTGTCAGTCCTTTCACATCTGCCAGTCTTGATCCACTTGTCCATCGAGCCCATGTGCCATCTCTTTCGCTCGTTTAAGTAGACGTACCTGGAAACGCTGGTCCTCCCTTGTTACTCCCGCCTAACGGTTTGCAGGAGTGAGCCATTTATCACCGAGATCCCATCGTCTCACTGTAAAAGCCCCCCCCCCCATTGTACGAGGGTTTTTCATGTTAATAGTTTCCTCCACATACTTCTAGCTCTAGGAGCTCTCTTCCGTCTTCTCGTTTACCACAGAGTGCGACACGCCCCTGTTTAAGCCCAGTGTTAATCGTTTCTTGAAATTTTCGTTTCCCTCTATTCTGTCTCCTTCCTTGTAACCTCGTGCAGTTTTAGTGGGTCTTGTTTGGAAAGATTCTGATTAAAAGCAAAGGGTGACTTGCTCCTTTCGAGTGCGTAGAATTAGCTATAATTGGCCGTAGATCCCGTCACCCATTTTTGCATGTATCCAATGCAAGATAACATTAAATAATGTCACTGAATGGTTATTGGATGGTGCCTATTCAAAATAGAAGCCTGTTTTCGCAGACACGATTTCACAGCTGTAACCACGGAAGCATAAAGTGCATCTGTAACTCGAATCATTTTGGCTGAAGAGCAAAATGCTAGTAATAATCATAGCTGTTATCATAATGCCGAGTGCACGTGGGCTCTCGTATTTTATGACGGGGTTTTCCTTCACGATAAGAGCTGGCTTATTAGCAAGGTTGCGACTTCTCATGCGACATCTGATGTCTAGCTTAGGCAACAATGATCCCCATTTCAAAATACTTGCACTTCTACGGCGATTCTGGCATTAAACAGCGCAACGAATTTTTCAACAATCAACAAAGCCGGTTTCCTTTACTTTAAACAATTGGCCAATTGAACGAATGCACGGTTTGATATTAACTAATATGATTTTAAGGCTATGGATGTCTGAACCCCAAACTGTAATGATCCCTACGCAAGGAAAAAAGCGATATGGTAGAGATTCTAGCACTTAACCAACGTGTGGTATTCACTTAGAAAAATAGAGAAGGAAGCCCATTCATGCTCTTTATCAATACAATCAGTATGGAGAGGAAATTGAATAAAATCCGTCACGAAGAAAAATTTTTTGCAGAAGACGGAAATGATAATTTACAAATTGAACATGTTAAAAAAGAAAATTGGTTAACAATTTATTAAAAGCCACAGTTCAAAATTAACTTAAATTCTAAACACAAGATCGAAAATAACAAACATCTATAGTTCTATAGCGGTGTACCACAATATTGAGCAGGAAGCCTACATAGCTACTTCCTTTTCAAGCTCAAATGACGTCATGAGTTTTGAATTTCCAAGTACGACTCAAGTCTTGTTTGGCGCCACTTCTTTAATGATACTGATTGTCAAGGGTGGACCAATCGATGGTGGCCATTGGGACTGACCCGCAATTTGATTGGTGGTCGGTGACAATACGAAAGCAAAGGCTTTTGTTTCTATTGAAAATGTCGCTCGTAAACAAAATGATTCACAAATCATCTGACATGTCGCAGCAAAACCAAAATGGGCCTACATAACAATCATGTACTCAACAGGCATGGAGCAAGACGACAACGCGGTAATTCTTTTAAACTTTATTTCTGACTCAATTTTTTTCGCAATTTTTTTTCGATTGTTGACGTTTGTGAATTTGATTTCAGGACGACTATCACCCTTTCATCGAGGCGTGTTTGCCATTCGTGAAGACATTCGCATACACGTGGTTCAATTTACAGGCGAGAAAGAGGAAATATTTCAAAAAGCATGAAATTCGCATGAGCCCTCAGCAAGAAAGAGAATGTAAAGAAGAATTAGAGAGCCAGCCCTCCGATTTGAAGCACAAATGGGCATCTCGGCTGCTTGCCAAGCTAAGAAAGGATATAAGACCCGAATGCAGAGAGGACTTCGTGAATGCTGTCACAGGCAAGGGATGCAACCGCTGCGTCATATCCAACCCTGATCCGAAGGGGAAAATGAGGAGAATTGATTGCTTACGACAAGCCGATAAAGTTTGGAGGCTGGATCTTGTAATGGTGATACTTTTTCAAGCTTTTCCTCTGGAAAGTACAGATGGCGAAAGACTGGGAAAAACTAGTGTTTGCAGACATCACTTGTGTGTCCAACCGAACCATCTCTGTCTCGTTGTGAAAGAACTAGACCTTTTTTTGACGAACTTTTTGGTCTGCGATACTTCTGGTGAGTTACGACCTAATTCATGCATTTCTTTAAAACCAAACCATTCTCGGTGTTTCATTACGACCAAAGTCGGAATTTCGCCCGATGGATGTTTCGGATATGAAGCAACTGTTCTCGAGTTTTCATTGATTATCCCCTAAGTGTTGTGTTCTGTGTGTAATGGTATCTTGTTACGAAGATGAAACATTTCATGACGCATGAAGCATTTACGATTTTAGAAGATGCGACGTGAAAACGTCATGAATGCACGAAATAGCGGTAACGAGCTGTGTGATGTTTGGTAGCACTCTATTGGGAGAACGAGAGTCTTTTGATGAATCTGAGTGCATACGAGCTATGACGTAAATACTCGCTTAGCGGGGAAAGTGACTCAGTTCCACCTTTGCAAACTTCATTGTCATCCTTTTAACAGGCTTCCATGGTCGTTTGCGTATCAAAATGGTTTAAAAAGTTTGAGTGATGTGGGAAATAAGTGAAAATGAATGAAAGGCTATGAGGATTATAGGGACAACCGTAAGACTACCTTCCGTGTCACCCATGTAATGCCTTTCTCAATCAATATTTGCAAAATAGATCTCCTAGAGCATTGATGTCAATGCAGTTCATAACTCAAGCCTCTCTCTACCCACAGTTATCTTCACTTATCCAAAACCCAGTTGATCGACCCTTTCACCATTAAGTTCTCGTACAATTCTTCACTGTCGATATGCTGCTAGTAAAATTATCCGACTCGCGTCCTTTCACACCTCATCGTCGTTCATATTCACTTTTCCATCCTTCCTATAGCCGTTCTGGACGCCCAGAAGTCCTTTTAAATGTTTCTGTTACCTGTGTAACTCTCCACCTATCTGCTTTTTTGGGGGGGGCGGGAGGCTTGTCAACATCGAAATCTAGAAGGATGAAATGCTATCCCGCATTAAATAGTTATAAGACAATAATCCCATATTTCTTCCATATTTTCTCAGTTTCCTTATTCTACCAGTTTCGATCCCCAGCTTAAATTCGGGCGTCACTAATCAAGTTCCTCTGCAATCCATCTCTGTTCTATCCAACTAGAGGAGTTCACCTGCCAAGTCAGTCTTTCTATGTTTCGGCATCTTTTGCTGAAATTTGCTGCAGAATCTCCGCGCTCGGCCAGCACGGCTAATGAACCTGTGCAGCCCTTCCGTGTCGCTTCGACATCTTTCCTTAGTGTGAGAAGCCATTTCGGGCCCTTTTTAATGTCCCTTCCATGAGAAGTCGATGGGTGTTGTTAGACGAGCAGAAAAGCCCTCCCACAAACCAGAAGTTACTATATCCTTGTCGTCGAGTTTGTGGCATAAATTTGTCAATCGGGATGCCTTGTTGCGGATGGCAGGGACCTGTTTTGAAAGCAGACAAGCGACGAATCAAGCATTTCTTAAGGTTCGAAAGATCGGGTTTCTTTTCATACGTGAATAGTTTACTCCTCGCACCACCCCTGTCTGAAGTAAAATGTCCACCGTCCAGCTTCGAGCTGTGTTGACATAACCAGATGCTCCAGCTGTATCCCTAGTCGGTAATTCCATGGAGAAGTTACCTGCTCGAAGTGTGTAAAGATGTGACTGCTCATTGCGTGCGAAGCCAACTGAGATGCCGTAACGAAAACACTACCAAGTTATTACGTATTTTTACTTTGGTTTCAACTGCTGTAAGTTTGCACCGCATTAAACGACCAGAAATCATTTTGCGTGAATTCATCAATTGCCATGTCAAACCTCCCTTTCTGCAGATAACTTTTGTTACGAAATACAAAGGGTATGTTTCAAGAAGAACTGTTTCAGTACACTTAACCTCGCGAATCATACGGAAATCTAGCAAACCATACACATACGTGCTTGATATTTGCTATAAAGCTCGGGTGTTTTGTCTAAAAGCTTGTTACCAGTTTGGAAATTTACGCCCTTTTGCAGGGTCAGGAGACCAGCCAACGCTGTGCCCTTGCAATAACTCCCATTTGAAGCTGCCCTGTGTATTATGGCTACCTTCCCCATGTTTCTCTTGCCCGTATTTGCAGGTCTTCCCTTTTACATATTGCCCATTGCAGTCTTTTTACTCCTCAAGCGACATAGTGAAAACCTTACATCAAACTAGGCACACATGATTCATTATTGACCCTTGTGCAAAGTAATCAGATGAAGTGGCGAGCAAGCACGCATCCTTTCTAATACCAAGATTTTTCAGCGTAGATCAAAGAGACTTGCATGACACATGTAGACATTACCTTAAGCTAGAGAAGTCCCGCCCTAGATTGACCTCTCGAAAATAAATATTGAAAATATTAATTTACAGAGAGATGCATAAATACATGGAACAGTTAACCGAAAATTGTAGTTCAGGCACCTAATTTGAACACATTTATAATTAGGGTTGGCTCTCATTGGAGCGACAAAACAGCTGCAACTTGATACTCGATACTATAAAGGGATCTTTACATTATCTCGAAACATTGAAATGGAAAATATCAGATTTAAATTTCGATTATTGAACAACTGTGAATGGCGCTTCCATTACTAAACTATATGGCTACCGTCAACTATATGGCTACTGCATATGTTTGAATGTAAGTAAATTTGAAATAGAAGAAATTTGGGTGTTAAGTGATGTTCAACGTGCTTGGTAAACCTCGACGGAAGGTAACGATTTTGAAAATAGGAAGAAGCAAATTATGAAATCAATTTATTTTTCTTTCAGATCAACAATCGGAACAGGTTCCGGGTGGTCAGCCTAATATTGCAACAACTGGGGTATTTAGCAGTAGAGAATTGCTCAAGTATTCCAAAGGTAGGTGCAAGCGAGTAATAAGAGCTCTGAGGTCAGTCAGTTCATTATGCGTCTGGGGTAGGGGAAGTAAAAATGCGAGATTATCGGGAAAGATTACAGTTTAGAACGTTGGCACGGAAGGTTCGAGCAAACGCATGCTCGATACGAAACCGGCCTTTATCTAGTTCGCCACACCCAACCAAATGTGTAAACAAATACATATCAAAACGTGCTTGAAATATACCATAAAAATGTAAGATAAAATGTAGAACGGAACAGAAAGTTGGTGTCGAGTCACCTACGTTGGGGATTACAGTTTTAGGGATGTACCATGCTCAGCCATATAATTTGCGGTAGGATAGCCAGTTCCTTCCAAAGCTATAATTTACCCCAGATTTATGCCAGTTCTTGTTAAATGGTGGGTGGACAGATAGAGGACATCTTGTAGGATAAACAAGGATGCACAGAACCTGCGTCCTTCAACACACTCGACATTTTCACTAACCGCCATGCGAACTGCCCCCTCATTTATACAACCAAACATGTGAACAGATATGGAAAGAATTGTATGGAGTGACTTGAATTGAATCATTGAATGACACGAATGAAGAATGATGAAAAAATGATAGAAAGATTGATAGAAAGAATTTTTTAAAGACGTGTAGAAAGATTGATAGAAAGAATTTTTTAAAGACGTGTAGAAAGAATGGCGAAACAGGACGCAATCCACGAATTTGTTTGTGATGACATGATTTCTGTCGATCCCACTTCGTGCCCCAGATATTAGAAGTCCACAATAGGCATGTGAGCACAACTGGCTGCAACCCCCAGCTATGGTTTGCCTTCGATTCGCGTTGTACCCAGGCAGATGCATGAACCCAGTCTCTGCACATTATTTCTCCCACCCCTCTCCTTGCAACCTTGGAAGGGAAATTCGCCGTCGCGTTGATGGACATCCATAAGCAAGTAGGAATCCTCAACAGTTGCAATAACTGTGATGCGATGCTAAGGATGGCAGCGACAGGTTGATGCCTTGATGATACTTGATCAATGATGATCTATGAAGCAAAATGTCCCCAAGAAGGAAGTTTAAAGAAACATCGTTGTTGATAATAGTGATAGCAATAATGGTGATGATAATGATAGTTATAATGATGATGATAATAATAATTACAATTATGGAAACCTTTCATTCAAACTCATGATAAACTACAATCGCAAACCTCCCTAATGCATAGGAAATTTGAAGTTGGCTAGCCTGGTTTGGGGTTTGCAAGGCAAGTCCAGTTATATAAATACATATATAAAAATTCAAAGGAATGAATTACCTACTACAGGCGAACCCTTCTACGAGACTCTAAACATTGCATCAAATCTCATCTTTTCTATTGGAAAAGCCCGGGTTCCCTTCCCAGAACTTCCGGACCACGTTTGTAGCAAGGTTTCCTTATCGCCATTTCTTTCTTTGCTTCTATCAAAACCTGTAAATGATGCATTTCTTGAGCTCAAACGGTAGTAGGTTATTTCTTGAGCTCAAACAGCAAATAGAACTGTTGAGTTTGCTGTCCTGTATTTACCAAGTATTGACCCTTCGTTTTCAGCCACAATTGTGTATGGATCAGCAAAGGCGAGCTTCTCTGACGGCGAAAACACAGTATTACCCAACTATTACGAAGCAACAGGGCATCGAGGTAGGATGCATCCGTACTTGACTTCATTGCAAAAGCATCGTCATCATACGTCGTGGTCTTCAATGGAAGATGATGATAACAATGAGGAGGAATGTCTCAGTCATACTGGGGGAACTAGTGATGGTGATTCAGGTACCCACTCTTTTTGTACCTCTTTGGTGACCTGCGTGCCATGCTTAATGTCCAGCTTAGCAGAGTCCTGAGACAGGGGCTCCGTGTTTCTCTAGGGAAGTGAACTCCTCAAGATAAACTGTAATGGATACTCGATTAGGGCTTAGCAGAAACCAGAGACAGAAGCTCCAAGTTGTTTCAAGGAAGTGGGTGTCTTGAAAAGACCTGCATAGCATACTCGATGCCGACCTCAGCGTAAGCCAGAGACAGGGGCTCTGAGTTGTTTCAAGGAAGTGGGTGTCTTGAACAGACCTGCATAGTGCAGTCCATCCCAATCTCAGGAGAAGCCAGAGTTGGTGCTCAGAGTTCTTGCTAGGAGATTGGGTCCTGCGAGTTAGCTTCCCTTAGCTATCCGTAGCAATCCGTAGCAATCCGTAGCAATCCGTAGCAATGGTCCTTTCACACGAGCGTACGCGATGCGAACACACAACTCCTTCGTCGCTAGTCCACAGTCTTGAACACGAGGCTTCGGCGCCACATTGGCGACCTAAAAGTGCTTGTAAACGGGGAAACTAGGCTGTGTTGCAATTGCCACTCTGCCTTGTTTTTTATTTGAGCTAGAAGTATTTCGTTGGTGAAAGTTTCGACGGAAGCCCGTTACACTGGGGTCAGTTGTTTTTCAGTCGAAGCGTGCCACAATTTCTGGCCCTAATTCTAGCATCTTCAATCAATGAGAGCGAAGGCCTGTCTTACTCCACTGTATGAGAAGTATCACATGCAAATTGCTCGCGGTGACTTGGTGTCAAGGATAGCTTTTGAATTTGTTCCGTAGCTGGGGTCTTTCCCACAATCGAAGCACTAGTTTATATTAGTGGTTAAAGCCATTCCTGTTATCAAATTGAGTGTTTGGTTTTAAAAGTTCCATTTCCAAACGGTGACAGACGGGTCTTATTTGTATGCTGGAAACAGCGAATGGGGCTTGTTAACGGCCATTATCATCGGGAATTTATATTCAGAGTTGCGAAAGGATATTTAGAATAGCATCCACGTGACGTTATACGTGGTTGATGAATGGCTGAAACATGATAATGTTAATCTTAAGAAGTTAATTAGATTATAGTTCGATTAAGTAAGTTATTTGATGTCGTCAGCCCCGAGGGTATACCGATTTCAAGTCGAACAATTCAGCACGGACGGCCTTCTCGATTATATGCGATCTTTATCATGCCAGCCACGTCTTCATATATGCCAGCCAGACCGGGTCACCTGTGCGCACTATAAAGCATCAAGTTCACGTCTTCACAAATCATCATCTTTGCTTGGTTTTCATATGGGCGGACGCCCTTCCCTGCCACTAACTTCGTTTATTCGCCTAAGGACAGGCTGGTCCTATTCTACCTCAGGAACCAGGCGGATACAATGGGGCTGTGTGCGAGTGAATTATGGAATCGAATTCTTGCAAACAGAAAGCCAGCACCCATTTGTCGTGAACATGAGAGTGAATAGCTTTTAAACCGTAAATAATCGATTCTTTGGATACTGCAGGTCAAAGCAGCCGGTATGTCGGCTTTTGCGAAGCAGAACATGGCCAAAGGTCAAAGAGAAGTTTATCGTATATGATGCCACTGGTATCTTGATCGTGGTCAACAAACCACTTGTAGACAGTTCTCCTGTACCGGAAAATCCTTGCCATGCATGCTATTCAGAACCGGGGTCAGGCTTCATGGATGGCCAGGGACCCTTCCCCCACTATTTACCTAGCTGAGTAATATTTTTTCAATGGCCTGTTTGTTAATCAAGTCCTCAAGTCTTTGTGGACAAGGTGCCAACATATTTTCGAATGCAACTATTTTGCTCAAATCCGAAAAAAAAAGAATCATTTTAGAGTTAGCAGTGTTCTTTGAAAGGGGAAAAACGTTGCTGGGTTTTCGGCCCCAAATGTGGATTAGTGGAAATTGCAGTAGCTTCGCGCTTTCAACATAGTCCCTCGCACTTTTCAAAACGTTGCATGGGCCGTATCCCCACAGCTGAATTACAACTAAATAAGGAGACAGGATGCATTTTGGCAGCATTCCCATCGGTTTATGCCTTGCTCTTTATCAGACAAATATACTTGTTCTTTCCGTGTTTTTTTGCACTCCAAAAGAATTAGTCATTTTTGTACCAGGAAACAGCTGTACAGTTCCTTTGTTGGTAGAAAAGTTTGTAGAGTAGTCAGGGCCGCAATCAAACGCCGCGGAACTTCCCATCCAAGTGTAGTTCAAACTTAAAGGTGATTAATGTAGACCTTGGTCATGCATCGAGCCTCCGCATCAGTTACGTTGAAAGTAGACCGACGCTTAAGTCGAGTGTGTTTTTGACCTGTAGCACGGGTTCATACCCAGCACGACACGGAAAAACCCCAAATGCGCATTATGTGATGTATTTTTAAACCATTTTTACCCCATTTTGTACCCCAATAAAGTGACAGCTTCATGCTCATACCCAACACTACGCGGACAAACCCCAAATACACGTTATGTGATGTATTTTTAAACCATTCTTACTCCATCATGTACCCCAGAAAAGGGACAGTTCCATGCAGGATGATGAAAAGTACCCACTCTGAATAGAAGGACTTTACTAAAGCATGGGTGGTCAAGGTTGAGTACCCCTCCCAACAAAGGCTCTTGTACACAGCAGTGATTCCCGAACGCATATTTTGCCTTTTAGCGTCTGTGATGATACATCTTCGGTTGTATTGTTGCTCATTTTCACGTAAACACATGTGTGATAACATATGTGCTTAGATAAAGTCTCTCTGGTAAGGACTTGTTGAAACTAAGAACTCCTTCTAACTATCCAGAAAGTAGCTGCACTTGATTCCCATTCATTTTCCATCTTTTCTACGACACGGGAAGCTGGGGTTGGTATCAGATAATTGCTGGCTTATCATCGCAAACAAGTTGTTGTTTCACTATTGGATATTTCTGCAAGGATGCGTTTGATCTGGTTTAATTCGAAAGAATCAGACGACCACACGTTCTCGCTTTCTGGCTCCACATCGTCACATGACGTTCATGTTGCTCTATTTGCTTCTAATGGACATATTTGCATGCGTTGTTACAGGTGCTTTCGCTGACCATTGTAAACGATGGCAGTTGAAGCGGCGTCCTTTGCCACTAAACACCTAGCTGTTGTTCAGTCTCCATTCTTTCCCCTCTGCGTTCTAGACGCCTTGCATTTCCTTGTATGACGTCAATATATAATTCTCCTAACAATCCTGAATACAAGGACCCTGCAACACAGCCAAAAACAATTTGGTATTTTTGGCTTAATTACGTCATTTTACCTTGGAGGTTCTTGGCAATACAAATGACGTCAAATAGGGTTGCACTTGTTTGTTTGTTCGTGCGGACACTAATTACTGTATCAAAAATGCCGACATCTGGTTATTAGCGTTATTAGCCTTGATTGAAGCCATTACGGGTGAATTAGAGCAAAGTGCTCATATTCTCGTCAGTAAACAGGATATTGAATTCTTTCAACAACACCGGGCACTTAGCATGCTAAAAGAATTACCATTAAACATTTTGGCGGTATGCCATGAGCTCCCTGCATTCCTCACACGAACCGACTTTTTGTTTTGCTTGATAAATTTGCACACTCTCCAATCGCTAATTCTCAGCTGCATCCATCGCACACTGGAAGAGTGGTGTTTGCAGAAGGTGAATGCTAGCCTCGATCGTGTGTGTTTCAGCGTTGAGACCACGATGTTGTTCAAAACAGGCAGCCAATGGAGGCATGTTATGTTGTGGTCTGGTCCGTCATCTGGCATCATTAATTAATGCGAATGACATTATTCCAGGCGATGCGCGACGTGCATGTTATTAACTACAATTTGCATGCGCTTTTTTATGCTTCCCACCTAGCATCCGAAGGTAGAATTTGACCCTAAAAGCCATGCTTTTCGAGCGGTTTTTTGGTCCTTCTACTCGATGTGACCACACCTTATGATTCCTACAACAGAGAGCTGGCGACCCTCTCTACTCTCAGTGAAAGTTGGACTAGAAGTGGGCTCAAACCACTGACCACAGGATCAATGAGCGAACTTACCACTGGACCATCATCCCACGACACACCTTCTACACTTTGGTCAATAGAAAAGAAACCTGCGCCAGCAATTGTAGGAGGTATAATAATAAGGGTTGAAGCTCTCATGAATTATTGTGCCTTCTTTTCATCTGTGGAGCTAACCATGCCTCATTGCAAGGCATACACACGTCGAGTGATTACGTCTGCAGGGGTTATTTTTCAAATGAAAACACACAGGAATTGGAATGAACGACATTCTTTTACTTCTTGCAGGGGTTGGCACGCCGACGAGATTAAAGATAGAGCATGGGACTAATTGCGGACACAGCCCTCCTGCCGTGCAACCAAACATCACATCTGCCCTCTCTGTCTCTTCATTGTTATACGGAGCCCCGCCCCAGCAACAACAGCAACAGCACCTAGGTTACCAGTCATCTGGCGGTCACTTCCTACCGAACCCATCTTATCAGCATGCTGATTACCAAAGAGCTGCTTTATTCGGTAGGAGATCTGCTATATGATTTTGTGTGATATCAATCAATGTCGTGTCAGCTACACTGCTTTTTGCTGCCATAATAGTTACCCGCCCTCCTCATCTTGGCTCTTACTCTAAACTCGAAATGGGTCGATTACGCGGGATAGCTTCCGTGTATGTAAGTAAGTCCACATTGGTTTGTAGTCTCTATAGTCTGGTACAGAGGCTGCCCAATTTCGCAGCCGGATTCCCTCTCCTAAAACTTGCCCTCATTTCTCTCATTCACGGTTGGAGCTTCTCGATGTCCAGGCTATTTCCATTCTGTGTAGTGATTTCGTAAGATTCATTGGGTGATCAATCAGTCTAGTGACTTACCTGGTTTAAGGAAGGGGGCTCATTCTGGAAGATAAATTGCTGAGCGGGGCTAGGCTCGAACCCACATGTCTTCATTTATGAAACTTGAGGTTTGCCCTTCCTTAAGTGTGCGAGTCTTTTTCTAGAGGACTGTCAATGAATGTGGTCATGCATATAGTACTTCACATGACCTCGTTGATCTTTCTCGTTCAGTTGCTCAGCTTGGTAATGAAGAAAGGTCATTAGGCCCCCAGCTCCCCCACCTACGAAACTGCTAAAAGTATAAACGACTTGGAATGTGAATAATTCCTGTAGCTTATAATTAAGACTGAAAATTAAGAATCGGTTGAAGCAAGGTTGAGGTATTAAGAAAACAATTTAATGTGTTTGTCAGTGCTCATCTCTTGACAAGGCTGCAATTGGAAATCTCAATTAGGCTCGGTTATGAAATATGGTGTTGCTTCCTTTTTGATATAGCTGCGAGAAAGCCCGAGTTTCGACAAGTGGTCAACACAACGACATTTCAACAAATGAACGAGGCGTACAGGAGATTAAACGCGATTAGAAATGGCAGCACCGGCGATATGGCTTTATCAACAAGTTACCCAGAGACAGGTTCGCGAAAAAGCCGGTCCATAACCTTACCTGTTACACTAGAAAGATCAATGGGACTGGAGAATGGATCACCCATGGATGTTACGTCAAATATGCAAGAAACCCATAAACAGGTATGAGCTCAATATGTCTTGAACTGAATCTTGACCGCCGGCTGCTAAAACACACCAGTACCCCCATGTCTTGCATTACCTCCACCAGGTCATTTCTTTTCCAAACCATTACAACCTCTCTCTAAACAGCAGCCTCCCTACTGCAGGCACCTAGCTGTAAATATCCATTCAACCAGTTACTGCTGGCATCTTCTGATGCAACGTCTCTCATGTATTTATTTACAATGTTTTGATAAGGATAGCCTGCAATTGACTTCGTTTCCTGTCATTTGGAAGTCTTTTTACTGAGTAGATGAATAGTTTAACCTCGGAGTCAGGCTTATCTTAAGGAGCTGACAGCACTGCTCAGGGAGAACTAGGCATGACGCATCAAGTGTGTTCTATTTGCGTGTGAGTGAGACATTTTCCAGTGAGAAAGCAGACATTTGGATACTGAGAAGGTTTTTGCTTATCGAGCAGTGCCCGAGTCCTTCCTCTCGATGTGACCACACCTCTTGACTAGTATGCCTCGCATGTTAGAGAGCTAGCGACTCTCATCACTCTAAGTGAAAATTTAGCTGAAGAGGGATTCGAACGAGTGACCATCGGCTCAGTAGATAAGTATACTCCAATCGAGGTATCCAAGCAAAAATTAAATTGAAAATGTACCATATTCGGAAACAAATGAATGCTTTTGAACCATGCAAATATATGTGAGAAATGATTTGAAACATTTTCACATAGGACATTCCACCGCACACCGCCCTACACCAGCAATCGTATTTGCAAATCGATGCACAACCCCAGGCATATGTTCAATACCATGGTAACAGTGGACAGTATCCCGTGACAACAGGTATTTTGAATGGACACTCGCATGGCATGGTAGCTTCACCGCTAACTTCAGCTCAAAGCGCCTCATCAGAGGCTCCAGCCGTCGCTGCGCAGACAAGAATAGGAGGGGGAAATTCGTTGACGCTGGGCGCATCAGGAATGTACGGGGAAGAAAATGGGTTTACAGATTTATTTAATGCTGCTGCTGTCGTAAGCAACGAAGACACTCTTCTTATGGGTAGGTAAACATCTTCGTTAACTTCATTGAAAACGGGATTTACACGTCGTCCACAGGGTTGCATGTTCCAAGGGATTATTTAAAAGCCATAAATCCCCGGGATTGGAAGGAGCCCCCTTCCCCCAACAAGTGAGATTTTGAGCGAAGCAAATCCCCTGAAATGCCCTCCGTGGAGCGAAGCACTGGCCCTTCTACCGGCCTTCCCGACAAGGTGGATTCACATTGGTTGACCATCAAATTTGGAGTCAATATGGTTTGCGTTATTACTGTCGAATTCCCTTCCTGGCGCCGACCTGTTTTACTCGCAAAATGAGACATGATAAATGCACGGGCCTCATGCACTGTTTCTCAGGAGCTTTGCCTCTCAACTTCATTCAAGATACCTTTAATGAATTTTATGATGGTGGCAAAACTCAAAGCACGCTGTATTTATTTGCTCTACCGACACTCCCTTCCCGTTGTTGATACAACGGATTTATGGCCTGGATGTTATGGAACGTTCTAGAAGTTATTTCCATCTTCATTATTTATCTACTTCTCATGTTCATCTTTTGCTGCAAATTTGCATTAAGCGTGTACGCTTGTCTCAAAATTTCCACTTTCCTTTTTTCAAACGTTTTTAATTGACCGCATCACCATGGTATTTCAGATAAGCTGTTTCAAATGTCTGCTCCTGAGCAGCCTTCGCCTCAAACAGCCAGCCAAGCCCGATGATTCGAATATTGTTTGCAAAGGAGACTCCACCCTGATTTGATTCCGAGGTTCAATCCGAACGATGTCGTTGGTGTAAATACAGAGCTTCATGGTAATCGCTTTAGCGCGATAGAACGTACTCAAGAGGCAAATGTTTACTCTTTAGCCTTTAGAAAAATGAATTAGTAGATGCATTAGCAAAATTCGGTATTATTTCTCGTCCACGGATGCAGAAGCTTGAAAAGTTGTTCGTCCACATGACTTCGTTGCAATGGCAAGGACTACCCGACTACCCACGTGTTCCTCAATGGCAGTGAATCATAGTAACGGTTGCAATCACTTGCACAACCAGACCGGGCCCGCAAAACTTACAAATAACTTACGAACGACGTGCGAATAACTTACAAACGACTTACGAATAGCTTACAAAAGGCCGCAGCCGCAACCGCAGCACTGAAAACGTATTGGCGCAGAATTAGCTGGATACAGTTTAGGTGAAGCATAGCAACAGTTCCCCGTCAAATAGTTCTTGAACTCAGTTGGAATTATTGGTGGATTTTCGCAGCTTAGGAAGCAAGCGAATGTCTGGGTATTCGGCTGGTGCGTTGTTCTTGGCCGTATTTTCTCCGTTCAGTCCACTTCTCTCGTTTCCAACACTCTTCTAGTACCTTTAGTTGTGGCCTGCGACGAGAACGCGAATCCGATTTGTTCTACTCTGAAAAATAGGAGGTTAGGAATTTGTATGTAAAGAGACGTTTGGAAAGCTCGGCGGGAATGCGTAGTCTGGCCTGTAAAGAGATTTGTAATTGTTATCCTTTTGATGTAATATATCATTTATTAGAATAGTAAACGACGTATTTTATTTAAACTTGTAAGTTATCTTAGTTGAGAGTCTACTTCCTCATCGATTTTTTTGTAGCTTTACGCAATAGTTTCTAGAGAAAATATGCTTACACGTTAGAATATTAATACTAGAAGAACGAATAGATTGAAAATAGTCATTGTAGCATCCATTTTCTTTATTATTCTCCCTGTTTGCTTCGCTTCAACAGTAGAATTTTCTCCTTACGTCGAAGCGACGTAGTGAATGAGTGGCTTCTGCTGATGACGACGACAAGTTGGTACGTACGTCATTTAGGACAACGAAAACAACAAGTCCAGACCCTTCAAAAATCAAAACCGTTTGCGTCTTTTGTATAAAATGGCTGCCCTTCTGTGAGCCTCAGAGGTTTCTTTGTGGAATGTTGCAACACGCAAAAGTATGAATCACCGAATTTTAATATTGACCTGGTATAATTCTGCTCTTTATGGGAGCTTCTTATTTCGAGTTTGCCACGGTTGCAAAAATTGCAACAGCAGATGTCGACACCCCTTGTGTTATAGTAAGGGGCTGGTCCACCCCCCTCATGTAAGCACTCAAGGAGTTTACCCCACTTCAACGATCTTTAATGTGCTCAAGAGCTTCAGCCCGCTCCGAGAACATGGGGGCATGTCTAGCAAGGGAGATGGGGTGGTGATTCAGGATTCGCGTTCCCTGGCCTTTTAAGTCGAATTGAACCAATTTGCATATTCCAAACAACATTTAATCATTTTAAACTGGTTCTTAGTAAATTTTAACATTTAGTTAGCCTGAAATGTCCATTTTTCGTCACTTTGGGTCCGGGCTCGCTGGAAGGAATACATCCTTTCCTTCAACTCACAGCGCCAGACGTGTCATTCCGTTGCTTCATCATAGTTCGCTGCCGGGTTCCCCTCCCCCCCCCACCTTGGGCCGGGAGACATGGAATCGTTTAGAGGTACCACAGGGCTTTTCGATGGATCGGTCTTATCCTAAGGACAAGGCCTGCCCATTGGAGGCGATGCTGGATAATCGCCGCTTCCAGGCAGTGGAGGGATGCACATGCCAGGGCGGCACTGTCGATGGCACGTGGTCCCTCTACTCCATGCAAAGGATTTGTCGCTAGTAAGTCACATTTAGGTAGAATCACAACTTAACCCAATCATTTGTCACTGATGTATTTCTATACTTGAGCAGAGTTATAAGTGCTATGCTAAATAAACATATAGTCATGTTAATGAATGAATGAAAGAATGAATGAGTGAGTGAATGAACCGACAAGTGTCGAATTACTAGTATTCGATGCTCTTCAAAGCAGCTTGGATGTTTTGCACGCTACGATGCAAGCGCAAAAGTGAGATGAAGGGTAAATTCTAAAGGAAAAGGGGTGCAAGTACATTCAAACAATCCACATTTTTCATTGTCTGTGTTTGAACATTTTCGTGAGAAGAACTTCCGTTTCGGTTCCATTCTGAGTCAAACGATTTCTAGTCAGAAGCGTTGAGTTATCAAAATATTTTCTTGCCGATTTTAGGCCACTTAGGTTGCTAGAAATAAATATTTGTTTGTGGTTCTTTGTTGTACAAAACAAAACCGAGTTGTTCCGTGATGCTAATCTGCGAGGTTCTGAACATTTCACTTTGGTTGTATCCTTTTGAAGTATGACGTCAGTTCGCGTCGAAATGCTTCGACTGCAAAACGCGTACGACCAATATTGATCTCCAGGATGATCCGCAGCTTCCGTACCTACGAAGGCGCTTTTGTTTAACTTTGTGTATGACATCAATCTGAGACCCATGCAGACACTATGAGTAAACTGAACCTAATCTAATAGCGGATTACGTGTATTTATAGCTAGCTATTCTAGATGCATTGTTTCCCAAACGATATTAATTCACTGTCCATAAAAGACCGCTTCATCAATATGGCATTAATCCCTCCGCAATATTACTTCAATTTCCTGCCACCTCCCCCCAAGCAACCTTCAATTTCATGCTGCCTACCCCCTCCCCAAATCAGCCCTCTTCATCATCAAGCCATCACACAAATATGTAAGAAAACACTTGTACGGTGTTGACACACCGCTTTTACCCCAGACAGCTTTGTATCCGCTCAAGTTTTGCTATAGCCAGGGGTGCATTTAACGGCGGACAACAGCTCAAGTTCTGTCTAGCGGGAGAACTTTCTTCTGCGATCAGGGCGAATATTTGCATGGATCTGGTGATTATGTATAAACATACCCTGTCCATACAAATATTGGAGACGACACAAACTTTTCCGACATCGTGCAAATTGGCAATTCACAGAGCTCAATCGAGCTGCATTGTGAATTCCAAAAATAGAGACATTCACAACATAGTCCCTGATTTCTTCATAATACAAGCAACAAGGAGCTAGCAAATCGATTCGTTTTTGTCAGTGAGAGTCTTCAGCTCTTCAATATAATAGATGTGAATGGTCACTCCATTTCATGTACACAAAAACATCCCTTCAGAGAATTACAGAATTCAGCACTGCATAGCATGCATGATTGGGATCATAGCAGAAACCAGAGACAGAAGTCTTGGGTTCTTTTATGGAGGTGCATTTTATGGAGTAGTTTCCCTGGGCCTTGCTCACCAATATCGTTTTCATAGTGATCCGTGCATGAGTCGAGGAAACAACATCCAAACTACAATTAACAAAGGCAATTATGCCGAGACAAACATCTCTTCCAACGCCGTTCTCTCTGGGAGCTTTGTCTCAACTCCGTAGATGCGTCTTAAACACTTCATTTTTTGAAACCGTCCAATGTTGGCAGCCGACGCATTTTAGCATCGTCCTTCTGTGATTTGAGTCATGCATAATTCAGTAAAAGCTTCTTTAAGCAAATTCGCTGTATATGGGATCTAAAGATTTTTATTTCGCCTCGTCAAGTAAGTCGAGTGTAAAGGCTAAATTCCAATAATCAAATATTCGAGCCTTTGTCTTTCGAAAGTGCCATCCTCGCGGGTTCGAAAGTGCCATCCTCGCGGGTTTAACCCCCCCACCACCAACTGAGCATTTAAGACCGTTGTGACCTCATCTATTTAAGACGGTTTTCCATGTTTCGAAGGCATGCTTTAATGTCGGCCATTTTATTTGTTTTGCCAAATGACGGTCACTTTGAATGATAGATCCTCGGTAAAAAGCTCACATGACATAAAAACAATTCACAAAAGACAACTTAAGAATAGAAAATGAGAAGCTATTAAATATTAACTGAGGAATATCCTGCTAATGTTGATAATATTTAGATAGGAAATGGTCATGTATCTTTTATCCCGGCACATGACGTAAGCTTTGACCTACTGGTGCTTATACCACTGAATTGTTTGATAGCGCGGGCCTGAGAAAGAGAGCTGAAATTAGTGGCTTTCCTGTCCCAATGACAACACTTGTGAGACAGGATGAACGACCCAGATCTATGTCCGTGTTCTCACCGTCTGGAAGCAGATTTTGTCTTACAATGAGTTATTGACTCAGTAGCTAACCACCCCATTTAACATTGACGATTTTGCGTAAATAAAGCTTAAATCGTACACATGTCACCGGTCATCACTAAGCATCTTTGATCTTTCGTAACTCCATTTCTCACACCCGTCTTTAAGATAAACACATCAGTATTTCGCTGCACTTTTTGGCGTATTTTTCTGACCAAAATGGTTACACTCATCATGCCTCGAGATTCAAAGGGCTCTATTTTTTAATAGCCAGCGTTGTTTAGGTTGAGAAACTTTTACTGTTTTAAACAGGAAATAAAAGTTTGAAACTTTTAGAATACAGCTGCAGAAGCTTCTTAATTTTCCCAACCAAGGCAAACAGTGCACCAAATGTTCTTGAGATTGGGAAATATGACGGTACAGTTCCTTTTGGAGGGCTTTTATTTTTGAAATTGAGTATGATAATATTTTCAGCTTTACTTTGCTGTCTTTCCACAAATTAATCGCTCTTCAATCTCCTTTAGGCTCATTTTTTACCAATTAACGTCCACATATAGTATTGCAACCATTCCTTTTTAACCAGTTCTTCTATTGAAAAGAGCTTTCATTGCCGATCGGATCTGCCAGAATCGGTGTATGAGTTACCATTGCTACTCATGGTCAGTCGAGCCGGCATCTCAAGTCTCGATTTCATGTTCCTTATCATACACAACCGAGTCTCTTTGTCTTCAATACCGCCTATCTACAAGGACAAACTACTGCCAATGGATCTCTATATTCCTTCATTCTTCTCAGGGGTGTCACCAGGACTTCCCCCAAAGGGAGGCTAAGTTCCCCAACAAGAGAGCTAGACTATTAATTCACAGAAGCTTGCATTTGGCAATAATTGGTCGTAGATTTGGCTTTTTCCCCTGTAGGGGGGGGGGGGGGTGGCGCTTAAGCCCCCTATCACTTCTCTGGCGGCACCCCTGATTCTTCTATAATGTTTTGAATAGAAGCAAACCCGTCGTGTCGAACAAAATTTCCTCCAAGGGGTCACTACCTCAGATGAAATCTCTCCCTTGCGGGAGAAAGCCGCCGTTAATTCGAAAAGTTAACGTGAATTACTCTTGCTGCTCTTACGGTGAGACCAGCTTTCACCTGCCAATCTATTTTGACAGCTCAAGAAATGAAAGGAAATGCAACTTAGAAACTAATCCATCTTCAGTCATTTTGATCAAAAGGCTTTCGCAAATAGTAAAAACTATTTTAATTCAACTTGGCTCGAAGGAATGTTTCTGCAAGAAAAAACTATCCATTTTACTTATATTTCACTTTTGCATAGAACATAAAGCTTTTCTTTGAGTGGAACAAATTTTGCAGTGATTATGATAATGATGATTATAATGATAGTGATAAAGGTGATGATAATAGTAACAGCAGCAATGACGAATATCGATATTTGATAGATGATTCAAGAAGAGTGGAAGAAGGTGTCTTGATACCTGGGGCATATCCTCAGACAGTACTGTCCCAAAGACAAGTGTCTCAAGTAGGCGATGTAAGAAGGAAAGGCAAGCCAAGAATCGATGTTTAGATTGGGATAAGAAAAAATCTGAAGACCAGAGAGGTTCAAGAGGCAATGATTATTGCAATAATTACTCAGCTCCTTGTATATCTATTGTGTAGGACTTTGATGTTCCAGGTTTCTTGAGAGTGCTGTGTGATTTATATCGAAAGACAGTGGTAGTCATAGAAAAGGGAATAATGGTTTTGACAATAACCGTGTTTGTAGGTGTGGGGACTGTTCAAACTGAATGAGTGATGACAATGCAAAGACGCTGTGGTAGGCAAGGGATACAAAAGTAATTCGCTGCTCACCCCTGACTTCAGCCCTAACTCCATCTCCAGTCTTGGCTTGAATCTGCTGGACATTCACCATTGAGGGAGCCCTTATGGGATGTGGTATAAAAACTGCAATGTTGCATTATTCTCTTGCATAAATGCTGAATGGAATAGAAGAATGGATAGAGAGAAGTAGGATTTGCGTTTAGGAGTCTGGGGATCGAAAGAGATAGCAGAAGCTGACGGGTTTTCCAACGGCCTATCAACAACTGCAGGATTGACCTGACATTTGACCCGACTTGACCTGACCTGACCTGACCTGACCTGCATTAATCATAGCAAAATGCAGACATTCAGAATGTCTGGCTTTAATTTTGAATGGAATTTTGAAGTAATTGTAAGCGAAAGTCTGGCTGAAGGTGGACTTGATCCACCAATGAGATCAATGGGCAGGCACTTTACCTTTGAGTTATCCTGACACCTTGATACTACTTCAAGTTTACTATTACAGCTTGGAAAGCTCCAATCCGAAGTCATAAACTGGATTCAATAATCTAATATCATATATACACGAAATCATCACCAAAGAGAAAAGCTCGATTCTGAGCAGCTTTTGCCGTCATCACAAGCATAATCCAGTTGTTTCAGTCCTAAGTAAGGTTCACAAGCATCGCCTTTGGTCTGCTTGTACCCCACTTTCTGGGTATCATGCCAGGAAGAAGTGTCGAGGCTTTTGTGTTTGAGCGTATGACCGATGAAAGTTAGGTGGCTAGCATTAACCTTGCTCAGCAGCTTCTTATCGCAGTTAAAAATGTCTTTTTGGTGTTAGGATAGCTCAGTGATAAGACTCTTACGCATTGATCCGATGGTTAGTGGTTCGAATCCCCCCTCAGCTAAAACTTGCACTAAGAGTTGTTCTACCGATATACTGAATGTCTTCTAAAAAGAAGCTTAGCATCAATTAGATGAGTGGCTAGTTCTCTGTAATTCCAGGCGTAGGAATCACGAGGTGTGGTCACATCAAGAGGAAGGATCTGGACACTGCTCGATAAGCAAAAAGCTTCTCAGTGTCCAAATGTCTACCATTCACATTCAGATTGAATCGCATTAAAAAGCCATGAAGTCAATTTCATTTTCAAACTTGCACCGTGTAACTTTGATCTTGATTGGACACCACGTCACGTAACCCCGTTAGGAAACATGCTCTGGTACGAATAACTAATTTATCAAGATAGATTTATTACAGCAATCATAACGTACTTTGCTAAAAAGCTCCAGCTGATATTTTGACTTAAGCAAACTGTGATTTTAACTCTATTTTAATGCTATGTTTGCTATTCGCTAAATTTAATTTCTCATTAATAGCAAATAATTGCCTTGAGTTTCATGCATCATTTGCACTCAGGATTAGCAACGGGAGATATTGAATTGATGGATGGCCAGACCGAAGCAGCGTTGATTACCGTGAATACTTGCTGTAGTCAAACTGTTGGAAAAAGCTTCTTTTACGCTGAAGAAAATTAAAGAGAAACGGACGTCTATATTCAATAGAAGTGCCATTCTGAGCTCCAGCATTTTTTTTCTTTTTTTTTTAGTGGGTTATGTTGAGGAAAGGCTATGGTGGCCTATACAAGGCCCAAACATAGGAGGAAAGAAGAAAGCTAGAATAGGATAGAGAGACAAGATCAAGTTTATTGATCTTAGATTTGAAAGATGGCAAGTTGTAGGACTCAGGAAAGCAAGAAGAAGGCAAGACGTTCCATAAGTTGCATGCTCTTGGGATGAATGATGATTCATGAGATAGAGTTCGTGAATTAGGCAGTGAAACTTGGAAAGGGTGTGAATGAGTTGAGCTTCTGGTGGTCCTGACACGCCTCAGAGGAACAGGAATAATATCCCTGATCTCCTGAGCATTGCGATGAAGAGTGGTTGGTTCCACTCCTCACTGCACTTCACACCTAGCAATATGCCAAGTACCCAATTACTGCTGGATGGACATATTTACGGTATCCAGAATGAGGCACGAGTGTAGATCGAGTCTGGGATCTTCAGTGCACTAAGCTTGGACTCAAATCACTCCGCCTCTTAGCTTCTGCAGTAACATAAGGAGCTGAAATTGGCGTAAAACTGTCGCAGCCGAATAAATGAGTCGTTACTCGGTATGTATATGATTCCAATTTTACCATGTATCATGTGAATTCCTTCTAGCAAAAGAGAATCGTGAGAGATATCAACAACAAAGTGTCTCAAAAGAAAACAAGAAATCTGACTTTAACTAGCATGCAAGCTCGCAGCCATCCTGAAACTGAGCAATATTTGGCAAACACTTAAGTATCACTAACAATTTGGCAAAAAGGATGCGTTCTACAGTACTGCTGAAGTACTTCCGAGTCCTCAAGCGAAAAATGCAAAACCACATTGAAAGTGCCTTCACAAGTTGATTGACCTCAGTTCTATTCTACGTTCCATTGCATGTGTACTAAGCGCAGTTGATGAAATGGGATGAATAATAGGTTAAGTTATGCAAGATGGTGACGAGGTCTTGGTGATTAAATGTTGGAAAGCTCTATGTGCCAAGAACATCCTCTCTAAGCCCTTGAAACTCTTCATACCATTGCTAGCAGTTAACCTTGCGTGCTGCATTTCATAAAGCATCTTATCCCATATTCAAAAGTTTATCTGGCGCACATGTTGGATTTTCAATCAATCGATAGGTGGCGCGGAGTGAAAGGTGCTTGCCAATTCATCCCCAAACACTGTTTTGAGCTTGTTAAATATCATAATTCTCCTTCTCCACTTTTAAGTAGATTTCGTGTCAACATGTGACGTATGTCTTCTCAAATTCCTACCTTTGACAGCAGCTTCCAGCAACACCAGGATTCATCCAATCCAGTTGCAGACACTGTCTCGCCAGTGCTTTCGTCGCTTTTCTTTTCATCTTCCTTCCTTTAGCATTCCTTCTAGGCAGGTCTTGCTTGTACCATCGAGAAGAGCATTCGATCTTGCCGTAGGCCTTCAACATTTTGGATTTAACTGCGATAGCTCATGGGTAAGATTATTCGCGCATTGATCCTATGGTCAGTGGTTCAAATCCACCCCCAGCTTAAATATTTCCCTTTAAGTGAGGAGAGCTGTCAGATCTCTGGAATTTCATGCGTATGAATGAGGAAGCATGATCACATCGATAGAAAGAAGCAGGGCACTGTTTGATAAGCAGAAGCTTCCTCGACTTTCAAAAGTAGGTAGACCTTATAATGTTTGGTAGGAAGCAAATGTAGCTGGAACGGAGAAACTGATGTGAGGCGCGCGATTTTTGCACTGTGAAATTGACTTTCAATTCGATTGGGATAAGAAAATATTTTGCTAGTCATGAATGTCATCGTATGATTTTAGAAGATAGATAACGTAAAAAAAACATCACATTGAATGACGTCAAAGATTTTTTAGCGCCCAAGCATTCCAGTTGTGATTTATGGCTAATTTTCCACTTGATTCATGGAAGATACTTTATTTTAAAGTATACTGAATGTCTTATCAGAGCTTTGTCATGAGATCATCATTGCAAGAAACTTCCATCTTAAGCATTTTATTCAGTTTATGCTGAATGTCTCCGTAACCAAACACCTTTTGCTTTTTTTTTTTTTTTTTAGTGGGTTATGTTGAGGAAAGGCCATGGTGACCTATACAAAGCCCCAACAAAGGAAGAAAGAAGAAAGCGAGCAGCTAAGAGGATAGAGAGATAAGATCAAGTTTATTTACATTAGATTTGAAAGATGCCAAGTTGCAGTTGAAAGATGCAGATATAGGCTAAGAATACCCATAAATCTCTCTAATGCTAGGTAATTTGTATCTTGATGGCTTAGTAACAGGACTGTCTGCATAAGTTTATGTGAATTCACGTTTTAAGTAAAAGGAAAGAAGACCAGTATTGGTGTTTGACCAGTAAGACCAGTTTAGAGCAATAGGACTAACTACAACGTAGGAAGCAAAGTACCAGGTAGAATGTCTGGTTTGGTCTAAGGTTCGTTACACATGCGGAGAATGTGGTAGGTAGTAAGAGTGCTTGTGTTATTTTGTCATCTAATTTAGATAATGTTGGTCATTGGGAAAAAGCGATAATAGGAGTCTTTCAAAGTGGTCCACCGAGCCGGATATCTTGAGCTAGAGTATATGGAGGAGAGCTGCATCCTAATACAAGTGCAACACGTGAACTGCAAATTAGCAATGTTCAAGAAATTATCAATGTTCGGAACCCGATTTGTTTTGATTGAATCAATGTCAAATCAAGTTAACAAAACTACTATTTGTCCTGACCCATCACCTTCATTTGAATCACGCTGAACCACACTGTGTAGTATTTTGTTACACGACGAAGTCATATTGCATCAAATTTAGATACCATGTATTACAACTTAGTAAACTATATCAAATCAAGTCATGTTACATTATAGTCTGTTGCATTTAAGGAGACACGTTGATCGTACTTTTATTGAGCTGACATGTATGTATCATTTTGAGATAATCAGAATACACGCATTGCACCAAATTATCCCTAATCACCCTTAACCCTCAATGCGCAGCTTTTCATTTCAGTATACCACGTGATATTTCATTTCATCCCATTATATCAAATTAAGCTGCTGTCTATTATGATATAATATATTTTATATGTTATGATATAATGTATTTTATTTGTTATGATATGATATATGATATGATATAATGCATTTTATTTGTTAGCATCTGATGCATTATATCACGTAAAGCATAGAATGAGGATACTCAATGTCAGCATAAGAAAAACGTGGATCAACAGGGTCAGGAAAGAAGTCGTGCAGAAGACACTGAAGTTGGATGAACTGAATTGGAAACTGAGGCAGACGTGACATAGGTGGGTCAGGCACATGGCGCGGAGACATGGTGACTACGTTTGGTAGAGGACACGGCGCACAGTGGCAGGTGCAAGAGGGAGGAGAGACCGAGAAGATGATGGGTGGATTGCATGAGAGAGGACATGGAGGTGGAAAATGCAACTGAGTAGCACGCCTTGGAGAGAGAAGAGAAAGGGAGAATCCGCACCGGCGACCCCATCCATGATGGGATGAAGTTAAGTCTAATTGCACTAATTTTAAGTCCTCACTTTGGTAGTAGGTACTATAGTGACTCTTGGAACAGTTAGGAGGGCCTCTTGAAGGCCAGCTTATGCTGAAGGACAAACCTCCTGAAAATAATTTGCTGTGAAATAAAAAGTATCCAATAAAATATACACGTAAGCACCCATGTCACGTGGCTGGCGCTTCTCAACAGAAACCAAGATGGGTGCAAGTTACGTTCGTTCCAATTCAGTCAGATACTTTGCTTGCAAAGATGCCAGGTATGGCGTCAAAGAAGCACGGAATTATAGATGTCGGATTTCTAATCAATTATGCAACGAATGGAAATGTTTTTCCCGCTTTGGTATGGAAGGATATCAACCTGCATTGCACTCACGTTGGCGAGAATGTGCAAGAGGCAAGTCATGTTAGCGGTGAAGGGTTTACACTTACTTGTAGGTGAAGGAGTTTACCGCAGAATCAAGGCTCTACTCGATAGTGGATAGCCCAAAGATTTGAAGACAGCAGCCAAGAAGCTTACTAACGCAGAACAGAGTCGTGAACTTGACATGTCAATGCAGTTCGAGCAAGATGGTGCAAAAAGCTAAGATGCATTTCATACGGAGTTGAGGGATTTCCTTGCCGGCAAGCCAGTTTTCAGTTGTAGATTCGTAAATCGCAACCAAATCATTTCAAGTTTCTTCACCAGGACCCCATAGAGAAAAATTCTGAATGAGCCTGGAATGAAATTGCTGTATATTCTGGATCCTGGAAGAGCCATGGATTGTCAGGAAAGCAGGCATCTGAAATAAACTGAGCAGTGAGCTTTATGTTGAAGGAAAGTAAGACATGAAAACCCCGCAAAATCATGCCATTCCAATGCAAAATTGAATCCAGAGGTTACCATAAATATCGGAGAATTCAAGGTTATTACACTCATAAGTTCAGAAATAATAATAGTAATATAATAAAGACCATATTTATACGGGCAAAATTGTTCAGCAAAATGAATTTGCTGCTATGAACCAAGGACCTGTGACAGGTATGATTTTCATGGGCGTCAATACCTCCAAGAAACTCCAAAAGTTAATCTTCAAATGTTTTCTGCAAAATGTCAAGACTATGACAATTTACATGTTTTTGTGGACAGAAGTTCATTGCCATGTTTGAATCAAGAAGGATATGTGCCATTGCAACATTCTATGTTATCTAAAGTTCAAGTGGATTTCTACTCAGTGTAGATTTTGTTACATTCAAGTTGATGAAACCCAAGAGCAGAAGTCTTAAACTCACAAGAAAAGTCTAAGAAAGGCAAGTTAGAAAATGTGCCAAAAATTGTCAATAGTCTTCAAGATGGCTTAGGGCATGGGGAAGATAAAAAGAGTAAATTTCAACATAATTATCATTAGCAGCATTACTCCATCAGCAATGAAGTGCCATTCAATTTTCAGAAATCATCTTCAAAGATTCTCAGGCTTTAGAAGGTTGCATTGACTGAAACAGTACTAAACACCGTTGGTAACCCCAAGGGGTTTGCAGTTTAATCCTTTGGTTGTTTTTGAAGCTGAAAAATAAGAAAAACGCAGTTCTGTGTAGGTATACCAAAAAGTGAACGCAACTGTATAAAGCTCAATGGAGCAGCAGTGTTTCAAATCATATCGTACATCAGGCTATCATCAGGCTATCATCAGGTTTAGTTTGACGAAGGTAGCCATGATCTGACCACGTATGCCACTTACAAGGGACTCTCTGTTTTTCAAAATTAGATTGTTGTTCATCCTCCTGCTCCAAAATTGTTCTGCATGAATTAAAACAATGCGTTGCAGGACTACCAAGAACAATGGACATGAAAGATGACATTCTAACTTCTGAAGAAGCTCAAAGAGCATCATGACACAGCTCTCTATAATGTCTTCGAAGATTCTCAGGAAAAAACTGATAGCCATTTTGACCAAGTCTACATTTTACAAGAAAGTCCTGATTTCCTTGGATATTATATTAAAGGTGATGGAATGGCACAAAGTCATGAATATAGATTGCACCTTGGCCATATAATGCTCAGGCAGTCAGAAATTCTCCAGGTATGACAAGGTGTTTATGACAATTCATTCAAAATTATTCCAGACTGATAGATGGTAGAGTCACTGACAAAGAAAGATTTCAGATGGATATGGATCTGGGTTTTGCTGATCAACATTCTCCTCTCTCTATTTCCTGTTTCCTGTTTCCTGCATTAGTACTGTCATGCCTATATCCATGTAATTGCTGAAGTTGCTAATATAAAGAATATTGGCTTTTTCTTACTTTCTTGAGCTTGCCCCCAATCTTTCCAATGGAAACAAGATCCTCTATCTCAACTTTGAACATCATGTATCCTAGAAGGCTCTACTATCTTCATAAGAGAATTCTCAGTCTTACAAAAATTTATTTGTTTGCCGTAACCTCAGTCCAGGCTATTGCAGGAATATTTATGGTTTGGTCCAACATTCACAATCATACAGAAGAGTATAATACACATTGCAATGAAGCAGCAATACCTTTTCCTGCCGGTCTTTCTAATGTATTCTGCTCAACTTCTGGAAAGAGTCTTGGCATGCTTGTCCTCGTTGTAGCTCAAAATATTCATTCAATTTAATCTATGAATTCAATTAAATCTAAGAAATAATTTGTTGCAGGTACACATTCTTTCAAACAGTTGAGGCCATGTCCACTGTGTCATAGGACTTCAACACAAGTCTTTCCTGTTTGGCCAAAGAAACCTGGTACTGGCGCTAGAAACAAGTATTTAATACCTCTTTCAGTTTTGTCTTACAAAAATAGACATCCCATCATTTTGCACTGTCAATCTAAACTCAAGCATCCATGATTTAAAGGAAAATGCAAAGTCAGTGAGATACTCCCTTTTAACCCCAGTTTCCCCAGAGTTCCTTGGTTTTTCTTCAGTCAATGAGAGACTCTGGTATTCATTCGCGTTAAGACATTTGCTGTATGCATGCATGTGTGGCATGCACTTGTGTTGAAGGTTTACTATTGCATGAGAAATTGGTGGTGACATTCTTTTGAGGACAAGGAAATGTTAGTCCTGTCACCTACCGTATCTGGTCTTTGTCAGAGTGGTCAGTGACAAAGAAGAAAAGTCCAACATTATCTGTTTTTTGGAAACGCAAAGTGTCATCCATCTTTTAGAAATGAAAGGTAAGTTAAAATTGTGATCTAATTGTGGCAGTAGCTTTGTAGTATGTTGGGGTTGAGCATCCTTTCCTCAATCATCATGTTGATTTCGGTTTCTACACGAAGAGAGAAACCAACCATCTACCTCACACTGCATTAGCTCAGGATAGCACCTCAAAACACCGTTCTCTTCAGCACCTGCTACGAGCCTGGCTTCCTTTACTTCCCCTGAGCATTTTTGTTTTGCTGGAGGAAATTTGTGAAGGGGACTACGGCGGATCAAACTCGATCCAACCGTTCTTGATGACGAAGAAGCACTCTTGTATCAGTTCTACCCTAATGGCATACACCACCTACTCTTTGTGATGCGACAGCATCCTTTGAAGCTTTCTCTTGGCTGTTGCCTCAAATTTAGTGGTTTCATGTGAGGAAAAATATGTGCGCATCAAATAAGGATTTGTTCTGTTGCTCTCATGAAACCTCCACCATATCACCTTGTTTTATACCTGAAGACATCTCATCTGAGTATTCCTCAACTGTATTATGAGAATTTCATCTTCTTTTATGATACGGTCATAATAGTAGTACTAGTAACACTGATAACTTTTTTTTCAAACTTCATTTCGTGGAATATATACTAACATACAACTGCAAACCTCTCTGAATAGGCAGTATAGGTAGGCAGTAGTACAGTAGTAATAGTAATAATATTTCAGTAATTCTTTACTGACAAAGCAAACATTAAGTGGCATAAGTGTTTTCCCTCTCCACAGTAATTGTCCAGTTGGAAAACGGTTCCATCCCTGCGCAACCTGATACTGTAAAAACCTTCATAACATTAGTGCTGCATCTTTCATTAAAGATCTTCACTTAATGCCCATTGGTTTTTTCTCATATGTTTCCATTTTCAACACGGACTTGGCATCATAGCAACCATCTATGTATTTCTACATCGCAATCATGTCTCTCTGAGCCTTTGGTAAACTTGGAAGGCCCAGTCTCTTTCGTCTCTCTTCGTATTCAAGAACTTTCAGTTCCGTTACCATCTTAATTATGATTTCGAATATTTAAACTGGACATACTCTTCAACCTGCGAAAAGCTGTTATCAACGTGGGTCCAGTGTAAATCAAAGAGTGCAACCTGAATATAAGCCAAACCTAAAGAAAAGCAATATAAAAAGTGCTAATCAATTTTTACAATAAAAGTGTCCACGCATTTCAGCTGAAATGTTTCTTTAAGAAGGTAAGAAAATCAGCGGTTGGAATTTCACGAGCTTCCAATGGGAGCATATTGTACTCTTTTGCACCGGTGAATGAGAAACTTTTTCTGTCGCAGTCTGCTTCGATCATTGGCAGACGTATCATTTTTTAACTGTTTCTTGTCCGTATCGAATGTCCTATCAGCGGAAAGTAATTCCTGAAAGGAACGACGACTTCGTCATCTAGGCATGATCTGACAAAAGTACAAGCTCGTTTCTTGTTGGCATTGGTAGCAGACCATGCTTCCTCTCCCAAACGTTTTCCATTTCTATCTGCTTCCCTCCATTTTGCAAGCTCTTTGCAATCACTCGAGTCATAAATTTCAAGTTTGTTCACATTATTATTATTAGCAGAATAACGAGAGAGAAACCAGTACTAGTTCAGAACTCTGAGTTTCATGCTATGCAATCATCAGCTAAACATACACAAAATAATCTTAACGGAATGCGTAAAAAATAATAGAGGAAACCTGACGTGCAAAGATAAAGCGAATGATCAGGAGAAGGTGGGATGGAACGTCAAAGGAGAATGGGTCTAGTCGTTCGACTTGTAGTTGGTCAGGAGGTACTTGTTGGAATGGCAGCATTTGGAAATTAGTTCTGAACGTTTGTTGAGGAGGTTATCGGGTGAGGGGTGAGACACGATGACGAATTTTTCTGTCAGGCATAAATGGCATGATTTTCCATTCTTGGAGTATGAGTATGCATGGTGTAGAATGGACCAGGAAAGTGTCGGTGTAATGTTGTGTGTGTTCTTTAAGTTCCAAATGTATGTCGATAGACTGGTGCTGTTTGCGTATTTTTTGTTGTTGAAGGATGATTTGTGGCCGTTAAAGAGTTTTCTGAACCCCCCCCTCAGTCACTCCTATGTAGGTTTTTCTAGGGAAGTTCGGCGCGTCAACGTCACATTTGTAGACCAGGGAAGTTGCTCTACAGTTCCCTTGAAGGGGGTAGATCGTCTTGGGCTCGCAGTTGCAGTCTTTGGTGGGCTCGTCTGATGTGTTTGAAGGGGTCAGGTTGTGGGATTTGATTATTCTGTGGATGTTTGCAGTGCAGCTGTAGCTAACTTTGACGGTGTTGCGGTTGAAAATTTCGTGAAGATTGTGCGAGGGTGGGAAGTGTTTGTCAATGAGTTTGAGGGATGATTTGGCAATGTTGGATGATTCGTTCTTACTGAAAGGTGGGTTGAACCATATTATGTTGCGTGTACAGTTGTTTTTACGCTTGGTACGTTGGTTGTTGATGTATGGAGGTGACTGTTCTTGTATCCGCTCCTTTTAATGGCTACTTCGTGTTCGTATTTGCATTGGTCGAATATGGATGAGTTGGAGGAGTTTCTTGACAGGCGTTGGTTGATTGATAGAGGGAGTTGTTTTAGGATTTGTTGTGGATGGTTGGATGATGTGTGTATGTATATAGGGGTATCTTTCGGTTTTCTGTAGGGGCGGGAAGTGCCCGTTTTTAGGTCGAGCGTTGTGTCCAAGAAGTTTACGGAGTGGAGAGATGTAATAGTTTCGATTTGGAATCCAAGATCTTTGAACATTTTGATAATGCTCTTTTTATGACGTCATTGTCTCGGCTGTTGACGTTGCGTAAGATCATTAGACTGTCGTCGGTGTAAAGCCCCACGTCTTCTTTGTTGGCGATATTTGAAAGTTGGTTTAAAATGAACAGACCTACAATTTTGTAGATTTCTGCTCCGTCATAGCTACCCGTAGTAACATCGAAACAGTTGGCTGGCGTCTTTTTCTCCCAGGGTATGCCGTTGGAAAAGAGGAGAGATCTTCTGCAATGGTATATGGTCCGAAGGTCTTTCTCCGATATAGAGACGTGTTCTTTGGCGAGGGATAAGGCCTTGTCAAGGATTTCTCTCGAGACTGACGGATAGAAATTCTTGATGTCCATTTGGACGAAAGAGCACGATTTTTATTTTCAATTTTTGAAAACCATTTTAATGCGTCGTTTGTGTCTTTCCACTGGTTCATCCGCAGAGAGGATCGAATATTGGAGTCTGTATGGTCCAGAATTGATTTGCTGATTACACCAATGTCGGATTTGCAAGGGTTGATGAGTCTGCAGGGAGCTTTTTGTTGGAAGTTATCCTTGTGATATTTCAATGTGAGAAAAGCTTGAGGGTTAGCAAGGCACTGTGTACGAGTATGGACGTCTTAAGAGGATGCAATATCACTTGCTTCAAGGTTGATAGCATACAGTAAGTCATCGGGAGCTTTCTTGTCAGACTTTGTTATGTTGTCATTCAGGAGTTTATCGTCATCGCGTGGCGTAACAGTATACATGTTGGTTGTTTTGTTGGTAAGAACGTACATTTTTTTCGAATTTCAGATTGATCTGATGGAGACGTTATTATTATTATTGTTATTAATTTATTTGAAGTTGGCTTTTCTTGTTGAAATGGCTAGAGACAAAGCTAATTAAGTCCAATCAAGTTAGAATGGACATAAAATTAACAGTGGAGAATAACCAAAGCAAAATGGCTAGACAAAAAAATAGATCAATCTAGAATCCATGAATCTTTATAAGCTGAGTACAATCTGCAGTTGCATGAATCAACATTCCATTGTTTTATCATCATTTTGAATTGTTATATCGTCGTGTCACTGTCTTCCAAAGAGCTTGTTGTTGAGGACCATAAAGACATCCTCTATACTGAATATTTTCTGTACCACATTTTGTCGTCCTTACGTTTGGGAGTTGCAAATTATTTAGATTGTGGAAACTAATAGCTATTTTTTTTTCTGCAAAAATGTCTTTGACAATAGTTGGGTTGATGCTGCTCTATGTTTCGAAAATCTCTTTCATAAGCAACTGCAGACTGCGTTGGTGAGGGATTTAAACTATTTACAAGACCATTTCCACCATCTTGGCGTACAATGCGCAGTGCTCTTTCACCAATCTCATTTAACTTATTTAACTTGATATTGATGGTTCTTCATGGAACAACCATACCAGTTGACAGTTACCGAACTGCGATTTAGCGAATGCACCCATTGGCAGTTGTAATTCTAACAGGATCTGTCTGTATGACTAGATCGTCAGACCAGCGCGTGAAATTTTCGGGTTGGCCTTTTTGCATCGATCTTCGATTTATTTTGTGGACGTCGATCTTCTATCAAAAGTGACTCCCAAAAGTTGTTCGTAATGCCGTTCTTTAATCGTGGTGTTACCAATGGGAACTACGGAGTCTTTCATCACTGATGTATTCTTCCTCTTCTGACATTAAAATTCAAAATTTTCCAAGTCCGAACGGATTTCTAAGGGGAAACAAAGATGTTCAGACAGGTCGTTGCAGCTCTGGTTTACAAGGCTACCGAATAAGGCATTGCTTATTTCCTTGTCATTTCCATTTCGTTCAACTTGATGGTTGTCGTTACTATCAATTTATGTTTGGAATTTGTGTCTTGTTAGGCCATCCTTTTTCGTGCAGAATTTTTCGCATATGGAGCATTGAAGCTTTCCATTTTGCATCTGAAAAATAGATAAGTTTCAGAGGGAGGATAAAAAATCAAGGACAGACGCTTGGCATGGTGGTATAAGTAACAGATACAAACGATGTCTAGCTACAGACAAGCAGGTCTAAGGAAAAACTTCCAATATCCAAAGGCTCTTCGATTTGTTTCTCTTCATTCCGATTCTATTCTCAACCACTTAAATTCCAAGTTCCGTTTTACCAGTACCACAGCAGCTTCTTCCTCTCACTTCCTTCTCCATACGACCTCTTTCCCTCTGTTTTCTTTCTACTGACAAATTACTTCTTCTTAGCGTGCCATGCCAGGAAGTGACGCTGGCGACCATGATCTTGAACCTTTTTCCATCCTGAGCAAGATGAAGAAGCTCTCCTTTCTGCACCAGCAGCAATCATTAAACTGCCAAGAAAGCGTTTTCTTTGGCGTCCTCTCGATCTTGAACCTTCAATCTTTCCCTCCAGAACCAACCTCTCAAGACCATCCCCTCTAACAATTCCCATGAACTTATAGGTGCGTTAGACATAACCTGTATAATATACAATATACATACATACATACATACATACATACATACATACATACATATGTAGTGACTCAGCTTTCTACCCTCATAAATCTCTATCGATGCCGCCATTACCACCTTGCTTAACAATACAATTCTATTCATCCAATCAATTGTTATTTCCTGTCATAATTCCCATCAGCTCATCATCTATTCATCTACTTGCGTCATTCACAATTAATCTTCCGCTCCTATGCTTATTCGATGAGTTTGGTAATTTTATCTCTTTTGCTATTCGCCTATATAAGCATGTATTTCATTTCAATAAGTTAGTCAGTTAGTCAGTCATTCAAACACAATAGCGCTAATCGTCGTCTCTCTGACTCCGCGTTCTCTGCACGTTAAACAAGACAGCAAGGCAAGAATCGTCCATGTGGGTTGAATCGAACAGCAGCTTTTTAGGATCAGTTTCATACGGAAACCTTGAAACTGGTGATTCCTAAACATACATACATACATACATACATAGATACATACATACATACATACATACATACATAGATACATACATACATACATACATACATACATACATACATACATACATACATACATACATACATACATACATACATACATACATACATACATACATACATACATACATACATACATACATACATACATACATACATACATACATGCATACATACAACGTGCCCAACAAACTTCAGCTCTCCTTGAATGTACTCTTTCATTAATTTCCTTTCCTCTTTAGCTAAATCCAAGACATGTTCATTTGGCATCATTTTTGTCCATGCTACTTTAAGCATCCCTCGATAGCACCACATCTCCATTGCTGTCAGGCGCTTTTTCAGCTCAGCACTGATGGTCCATGATTCACTGCCACATGTTAAGATGGACCAGATATAGCGTTTCAGAAAACGTTTTCTTGTTTCGATAGACCGTTTAGAATTTGTAAGAATACCTTTTTCCATAAACTTTTTCTTAGCAATAGCAATTCTGCGTTTAATATCTTTATCACATCTAACATCACTTGTAAGTATACTACCAAGATATTCAAATTCTTGCACTTGCGCTATCTTCTCGTTGTCTGTGTAAATATTGCTTGTTGGATTTTCTTTACTTTTATTAAATACCATTACCTTTTATTTCTTTTTGTTTGTATTCAATCCTCGTCTGATACTTTCGTTTCTCAGGCTAGATAACATTTCCTGGAGATTTTGTTCCTCGTCTGAAATTAAGACTGCATCGTCTGCGTACCGAGATTCAGAGATTAAATGTCCATTACTTTGAGCTTTCCTTCAACAGCTCTCCTCATAATCAGTTCGCCATATAAAGAGAATAAGTCTGGGGACAACACACATGCTTGTCGAAATCCACGCTTGATGTTAGTCCATTTGCTTATCTCCCCGTCTAATGATATGGCCGCAATCTGTTCCCAATAGAGTGTTTCTGAAGCAATCTTTTGTCTTTCTGGTCCATATCCATTTGTTCAAGGTCTTTCATTATTTCATGATGTTTAACTCGATCAAAACTCTCTCGTAATCAATAAAAACAACATATACGTTTTTCTGCATTTCTATTGCTCTTTCTGCCAACATTCTCATAACAAAAGTTGCATTTCTGGTTCCTTTCTCTCTTCTAAATCCAAATTGAGCTCAGGATACTTCGTCATGAATTTTCTTCTTTATCCTATTCATAATTACTCTTAGTATTATCTTTGTTATATGGCCCATAAGACTGATAAGTCTGTAATTATTGCAAGTATCCAAAATAGCTTCTAAATCTTCGCCATGTGGCTCCCATTCTCCTATAACTTCATTACATTTGGCCACATTTGTTACTATGTATGCATGGTCACACTTCATTGAATGGAAAACATGCGCGAGTCAACATCGCTAGCGGCTTCCTTTGAAATTAGCGAGTTTCTTGACCAGCGTATTTCAATAGACTATGCTCTAATTCACTGAGAGGTAATTTTGCTTTGCCCAGAACTTTACGCAGACAGCGTTTTGTACTCCCCACCGTCCTTTCAAAATTCCCAACCCAACATGATGCACGCTCCAAATTTAGATCCCTACCAATGCGTTTAGTTACTAAGGATTCTTGGACCTTAGTGTTGCTATGTAATGTTCACAATGATTTTGCTGTTCTTTTGAAGGTCTTTGCATTGACTGTTACAATTCACTGTGGCGTCCCTCTTCTGACTTGGAACTTTCTCAATACGTTAATAATGTTAATGGCAGTCAAATGTTTCATAAGCTCAAGATTCACCGCTCGAATCACAACAGCAAGGAAATGAAGCAATTTGACGTTTCTGCACCTCACCTTATACAATGGCCCAGTGAAGTAAATCCCAGTGTGTACAAATGATGGTGCTTTTGATACTTGAAACTCCAATAGTGGTGCAGTGGGTGGGGCTTGAAAGGCTTTTCCCTCCAGTTTTTTACAGTTAAAACAGTTCTAAGTCACTTTCTTTACAAATTCCCTCCCCAACTTTAAATCCGGCTCAGTGGACCACGATGATGAGAATTGTTTCCCTCCCAAGCTGATTCTTTTGCCGAATTTAATGGAAGAGCGCTCATAAAACGGACAACGTCATTTCTTACTCACAATTCCCTTCCTCTTTGCAATCAAAAGTGATGGCTTGTGGTGTTTATGTGCCTCGAGAGAGGACATTTGTCTTCTTTAGGCGGATGGTAAGCCTCAAGTCCTTGCATGACTAAGAGAAGCGGTCCACCAAGGTCGGAAGTTCCCCCTGCGTGTACGCCATGACTACATCGTCATCTGCATAGAGCATGTCGCTGATGAGGCCCTCACGTACTTTGTTCTGGCTTTCAGACTACATCGTCATCTGCATATAGCATGTCTCTGATGAAGCCCTCACGTACTTTGTTCTGGCTTTCAGGCGGGTGAGGTTGAAAAGCCTGCCGTCATATCGGATGTGCAGATAGATGTCTTGTGTTGCTTTGCTAAAGGTGTGTCTCAGGAGCATAGCGAAGAAGATGCCCAAGAGGGTTGGCGCAAGTACACAAACCTTTGTTACATCGCTGCAAATGCCATCGTGCTGTACAAACCCCTTCATGGCGTGGAATGATTTCACGAAGCTAAACAGCTTTGGCGGGCACCCTATCTTTGGCAGGATCTTGAAGAAGCCCTCTCTGCTGACCAGATCGAATGCTTTGGTGAGGTCAATGAAGGCGATATACAAGAACATAAGGACATAAGAATTTTCATTTTCAACCAAAATAAGAATTACAAGGAATTTTCATCAACAATTCGTACGATTAATGAGTACTGACGTAAACTAGAATGAAACTATTGAATGAAAAAACAACAACAGCAATTGAATGCCAAAACTGAACGAAGAGAAGGTGATTACATCAAATTTGGATAACTAGATGGTTGGGAAGGGATCTTATAGCACAGCTAATTCGTAGACCCCCACCCTGCCTATCCGGCCTACCCAGACGTACTAACCAAAAGCCTAGTTGTTACGTGTAGCTGCTGAGAAGGAAAGAAACTGCTATATCAATAGTAACGAAGTATTTTGTGATCAGGGTTTTTTCACTTTTTTTCAGTAAGATTCAAACGCCAGATTTGAAAATATGCGCCTTAGGTGTCTATTATTGAAGACAGGGTTACTTTTTAGACACTTAAGTGCGTTGGTGCCAGTGTATCGCAGAGAGCTTAGCCCACGGGTAGTGTTGTTGAATTTTTGCGTATGAAGTCCTTTAGCAGATGAAAGACGAGTCAGTCGATTATGCACATTTCCAATCCTCTGGAAGAGCCAGTGCTCTTTCTTGGATTTATTCACTTTGCATTTAGACATCTGTCGTGTAACATCCAATGTAGCTAAACTGAGGCTTTATGCATCCATTCTTTGGTAGTTGCTCGCAGTTTATCAGAACAAACTTACGGAGATACTCCAAGAAGGCCGTGCAGTTTTTGGCTGGCTCTTTTGCATAACGTTTCGACATGACTTTTGAAATTATGGGTTTTTATCTATTATTATCCCCAGCAACTTCTCTTCAGAGCTTTCTTCAATAATGACCTCTCCGACTTTGATCTTGATATCATATTGGTTTGTTCCAAAAGTTAAAAGATGACACTTTATTCCGTTTCATAACGTTTTCAGGAAACCACATTGGTAAAACAAGAGCATCATTCCAGCCGTTCAAAATTTCATCTAACTGGCAGTCGGTTAAAAGAATCCTTGTTTTATCTGAAAAGTTGCATACAATAGTATCCGTTAACATTTAAAATAAATCGTTAATGTGTATCTCAAATAGCAAAGGTCCAAGGACTCATCCTTGTGGTACAGCTACAAATGCTTCGCTAAATGCTGAATGAGCCATTAATTTTGACTCTTTGTTATCTACCAGACAGGTAATTATAAGTCATAAGTTGAGCATCTTTATAAATTCCATATGAGTTTAATTTTAAGATTAATAGCTCATGGTCTATGCAACCAAATGCCTTTGAAAGTTCCATTTTTAATGCATCAACTAGTTCTTATTCATCTAGGGATATCTTACAAATATTCATTAGTTTCAATAGCGCATTCTGTTTGTTGAAACTTTCCGAAAACCACATAAGTAGGGAACTAGAAATGTATCCTCAAGGTCAACCATCTGATCGTATAGAAGTCCTTCAAAAACCTTTGATAAAGCGAACAGAACTTTGAAAGGTCGATAGCTTCGCTTTTCTGTGGCTTTTTCATTTTTGAATAGCAGAATTGTCTCCTAATTTTAGATCTTCAGGAAACAGTCTCTGGAGTAATGAATTATTGAAAATGTTCGGAAAGAATGGTTCAAAAATGTTCCATGTTTCTGAATATCCGTGGGGAATACTTTTAATTTCAGACGATTTTATGGGTTGAGTTCCGATAATTCATCAATGACTGGTTGTTTGGAATGCAAAGAATGAGCCATGGTTTATCTTATCCTTAATCTTTTTAATGCTGGGATGATTTTGTATTTGTCAACGTCAATCTCCATAGGGTTTAGCAAATGGCCTATCGGCTTAGGAGTGTATTCATCCGGGGTAAGATCAATGGTCTTTGTAATGTTTTACTAAAGATCTCAGCTATTTCGCTGTCGTTCGTAATTAAATTTTCGCTTTCGATGACTGTGATACTTGGGTAGGTTTGCATCTTGCCATTCAAGAGTGGTTTTACAGTTCTCCTGAACTTTTTATCGTTAATGACGGAGTTCATATCTAGGTTTCCATAATATGAGGTCTTAGCTTGATGCAAAATTTTGACGCACTCGGTACGTTGCTTTTTTAAAAGCATTCAAGTTTTCAGAGGAACTATGACTATTGAGCCCATTGTGTATTTGAGTACGGAGCATATTTGCCTTTCTCAAGATTTCTGTCATGAAGAGTGCATCATTTACACGTAAACATCTTGCAGAGGTACATGGCTAATCAACACTTCTTCGATTACAACATAAAAATCTTCAATACCGAGCATTCTTTACTGTTCCTATCTAAATTGCTTTTAAGGTCATGACGGAATTCAATGGGGTCAAGTTTAGCATAATCTCGGTATGCAATAATCCTCTGACCATTTTAACAAATCCATTCTTTGACACTGTCAATACCATTACATGATAATCAGACAATCCCACGTCTATTGTTGCCGTATTTTGAAAACCAGAGGTTTTATTCGTTAGAAACATATCGATCGAAGAGGGATGATCAGCAGATTGCTAACAGTCAGACTTTTTATCATATTTCTCAATCTATCAATAGCCATGAAATTGTGAAGGATTTGCTTCTTCCGAGTTTAAATCTCCAATAATGGCAAAGTTTTTGTACCGAGAATTAAATTGGTCCAGCACTTTGCTCATCTCTGCGAAGAAAACATTTTCACATTGGGAAGCGTGCTGTAGGCATTGTCAATGCCTATCCTTTTCGTCCCCAAATTGATTTCAGTTGATATCTATTCAATTGATTTGGCAATGCTCACCTGTTTTATTTCATTCACGAATACGATACCGTCGGCTCCATCTTCTTTGTTAGCTTTTCTGTACATTAAGACATATTCAAATTTTTTTACGAAGGATATTTCCTTTGGTAGAAATCTTCAGCAACTGCATATCAAGACCAACAAATCGATTAACTTTGCCCTCCTTTTCTCTTCTTCTGGTTAGACGAAGTAGAGGAAATTAGCAATTTTAGCCGATAAAAGAAACGGATTGCTACTGTTAATAGTTGAAAATGTGAACCAAATGAGCTTGTGTTACTATTGGCTGTACAAATCAGCGGATTTGAGATTATGATTAAATCGTTAGTTGTTATTACCTGGTTTACCTGGTGCCACCGAATCGAGAGCCATTCCTGGTGACCATTGGTGATGAGTAGTTCCAACGCGATCTGTTCATGGCATCTCCGGTTTGCTGCCGAGTATTTAAACTTGTCCACCTTTGCCAGACTTTCATCGTCATGCACGGCACTTCTGAATCCGTCCCAAAATTCCTGCCATTGCGAATTTTTGCCTGAAAACTTTGGTAGCTCTAGCTTTGGCAACTTAACTCTTCTCGTGATACCTTGGTCGGTGCTGATATTTTCTTCCGATCGACTTCTTACCAGCTTCGTCTCTGACATTACGCTTCGTGAGGCACTCGTGGCTCCTGACTCTGCCCCAGCTAAAGACGATGGATCCCAATCCCTCATCGCATCTTCCAGTGCAATGAAACCGTAAGTGATTTTCTCTTTCACCTCGCTCGCTTCGTCCGCTTCTTAGCTACAGTCGTCCTCACTTGCTTCTTCGATCATCAAGTCGAGTATTTTGTCGTCTAGTTCTGTCAGTGCCTTGGATTTGTCTTTTAAATCTGCCTGGTATTGCTTCAGCTTTTTGCCATCGAAGTCGTCTTCTCCCTGCTTCAACGTCTCCTCGCTTTTGTTCAACGACTTTGCCGTTGATCCTCTGGGCGCCTTTCTCTTTTTCTTGGCCTTTTCCAAGTTGTTGATTTTGAATTCGACAACTGCACTCAACCCATCTGGCTCGGTGGACCAGTTATATAGCGATTCAACTACGAATCGCTCGTTCTACGGGTTACAAATGTTGAAGAATTAATTCCAGAAAGACGCAATCAGTTCATTCCCAATTTTCTCATCGTTAGTATACTCCTGAACGTATACAGAGCAGGTTCCAACTCTTGATTTTTTACTAATACACTTATTATATAGCTGCATTGGAAAAACCCTAAAGTTATTCTGACCAATCAAAATACAGCATCTACATACGTTAAACGGATTAAAATGGGTTTCTTACCAGGACACGCTTTGCAACGTCCTCTACCGTCAATTTGGTACCTAAAAGTAGTGTAAGATTCTGCGATCGCATGTAAAATCCGGTTCACTAATACAAAACGAGGCTTAAACTTAACTGCTGACGTGATGAATATCCGAAGAAGAAATTAGTTACGCACAAAAGGTAAATGACAAATAAAAGGAAAAAAACGAATGGACTATCGATTTCAATTCATCCAAGTAGCTAGTACTCTAGGCATTATCACGCGTGGTGTGTTGGTAGGTTTCCCGACATGCAATATCTTTATGGACATTCATCAATGCAACTGCGTTTAGTCGTTCTTGGGACATTCGCGATCTCAAGTGTGTTTTTAACCTCCTGAGGCTAGAGAATGATCTCTCAGCAGTGAAGCTAGACACCGGTGAAGTCAACACAATCCTGAGCAGTTTATTTATTTCTGGGATTATACTGCAGAATGCCTTTTCCTCTTTGAGATAATCCACCACGGATTGGAAGTCATCTAATTCACGCTCTTGGGACGTTGCTCTGTCCGGGAGCATGTCTCTATGTAGTTGTAGTCGGACACAATCCAGATCATCGACGTAATGCTGAGAAATGTAGTCTGGGCTAATTTCTCTTCCCAGGATGAAGCTTTCAATCTTCCTGAAGTGAATAGCAGTTTCGTTGGGCTCAAGTCGATCTGTGAGTCCAGCCAAAACACTGCCAAACAAAGAGAAATACAATTGTCTGCGTGCATTCTTTGCCTTTTAGGAGACAAAGGCAGACTGAGTATCATCTAATCTTCGTGGCACTTTTCGCTGTCTTGGAAGTTGTGGCTCATGAATAATTTCGTTTAGGTCAGCAGACGGTACAATTGCTTGCCACAGAATTGAAAATTTGGCGCCTGTTCTTGCATCTGAAATGGATTGACGAATAGCCAAAATGGCTTTTTCAGCTTTGCTGAAATTTAGCTGTGTGCCTTGTAAACTTAGAATGCCTCTTTCAATTATGGTGAACACCATTCTTAAAGCTTCTAGCAAGAAGAACGTGCCGAAGTTCGACAGTGATCTGAGATACCCTCCGGCTTTAACTCCAGCTGTATTTTTTTCTTTTTCATCCACTTCTTGAAGCCAGTGGAGAATCGCAATGTGATCACTTGTGATTGCCTGCAAAGAAACTCGTCGCATAGTCCATCTAGTGGGGTAAAAAGGGCGCAGGGATTTTTTTCAATTCCCGTGTCGTCCTTTTGAGAATGAGCACACCATGCCAGGCGTTTGGGCACCCACGGATGAATGCTACCAAATCTTGTATTAATGCCATAACATCTCTGATTTCGTTGCTGCTGCTCATAGCATCCTGAACTGCCAAGTTAAGTTTATGTGCTCGACAATGCACGTATACAGCTCGGTTTTCGACTTGTTGCACTCTTGTACAAAGACCATTCACCAATCCTGACAAATTAGCAACTCCGTCATACATCAATGACCATGGCATTGATGTATTGAAAATTGTATCCGTACAAGAACGTCTTTCATTATCGTGAAAATTTCTTCGCTTGAAGTAATTTCAGTAGCGTAAAAACCGAAAACAGCTCATCAATGTTGAAGTCTTCATCAACGATTCGGAAACAAAAGCTTATATGAGGTTTCATCCGGCATAATACCAAAATATTCCACATCTCTCATTTTCTTCACCAGCTCTCTTAGCACCCACTTGCTGAAGTTTTGTAGAATTTCATTAGACAGCCATTTATACTTTTGGTCTCTTTTAAGCCATGCAGCTGTAGCGTGTTCAGGTTCTAAGAATTAGGCCATAATAACGACACGGATTTCTGCTGAGCGTACTATCTCTTCAATTCCGAATAACTGACTTAATTACATTGTACGATGGATATTTATTTGTAGTTGTAAATCACGCCAATCAACAGGCACACAAATAGCACATGCCACGGGAAGTACAAACTTCACAACACAGCTAGACAACATGGTTACAAGAAAGATAATTAACATAACAAATTTTCACATTTATAATACGGCGCCCAGCTAGTTAGCGCAACATTACACCTTCCCCCCTCTTAGATTTATCGATTCCGGGGCTCAATTTGCACTAATGTGTTACAAAATCCCCAAAGCGAAGTGGAGGGTTTATGATCTGGTGAAGACGTGGGGGTATGGCAGTACCCTCTGCAACACAATTTACCTCCTGCCCCCCAACCCCTTAAGGCTCCGCAAACACTATTCCCGGGGTTTCTGCAATGGGCTGGACTGGCGAGCCTTGACCCAACGGGGTGGGACATAGTCTAAGCTGATTATGGTGTGCTACAAGACTTGCCTGTGTTGGACCGTAATACATAGTTGACCCCATTTTGGCTGCTAATTTTGTATGGGCCAATCCATTTCTTCCCAAACTTCCATTTCTTGGGGCGGGATAACCACACTGTTCGACCAGCTGCAAATGGTTTCAAGTCAGGGTGGCCCTGAGGATGCTGACTAGCTTGCCTCTGTCTAGCTGCTAAAAGATTTTTCTGTGCTGTCTAATTTGCAATCTGGATGGCTTTGCGGAGGGATTGGGTGTAGTCAGACTGACTAGAGGATTCTGCAATGGCACGCCTAACTCTACCTCAATGGGCATTCTAGCTGGTCGTCCAAATACCATGTCATATGGAGACAGGCCTGTTTACTCGTGTACGCCAGTATTGTAGGCAAATACTGCTTGTTCAAGCCACTTGTCCCAGCGGAAAGGTTGGAGGGAGCGGGTGAGGAAGCAGAAGGACGCAGGGGTGTCAAAGCTGTACTGCCATGTGGGCCCATCAGAACATATGTATCCCCTAGAATGGACAATTGTAAACGATGGGAAACAATAAAATCCCAGCCTAAAATACATTGCAAGGGCTGTAACACATTATCGCAAATGAGAAATTCGCCCTCACAAGTATTGGCTTCCAGGGAAAGCGAACTGGGCAATCATTGAACCAGAGGAAAGCAAAGGTTGCCCAGTAACAGACACACATTGATTGGAATTGGCTCTGAATGTTAGTGGATTTTTATCTTGACGGGTACAACAGTCAGAAATTGTTTGACACGCTTTAGCACATAAAATGGATTTCATGGATCCTGTGTCAACAAGCACAGACAGTTGCACACCACCACTAAACTCACAAGAAAGGAGGGGTTGGCGAGAACATTCAGAGGCAAATCCAACAGAAAAAAGAGAAGGGTGCTCATCACTCCAACCCCTTAGCGAGGCACCCTTTGGGGGTTTAAAGAATACTGTAACTTACTGTCTGCTAGCTGCGGATCACAAATGTTCGCACAGTTCTGGGGGCTGTGTCCCCAACCGCGACAGACAGTACAGCAGACTGCACCCCGTCTTCTCCTGCAGTCGCGTACCACATGGCCTTCATCGTGGCAGTAGCAACACCGAATTTGTTGCTTGCAAGGGATGGTCCGCTTTTGGGTGTCGATTGTGGAGTAGAAACAGCAGATAGGGCGGAAACGGCAGCACTTAGAGCAGCTTGTGATCTCCCATGTCGGAAATCAAGCGCTCCAGGGTGTCCATACGTTGTTGTGGCAAATTCTCCGAAACAACGTGAGAATCCGGTTGGACAGCAGGATCAATCGTAGCATGATGCACGGCGGCACATGGGGCCGTAGGACTAGTGGGCAGCTCATCAAGGGCACGGTATCGTTGCACGAAAGCAACCATCTTAGAAAGATTCGGCGTGGGGTCCGATTCTAACAGTTTCATACGAATGTTGAAGGGTAAACCCTTCATAAACTTTCTTCGCAGCAACGCATCAAAAGCTTTATCGCTGAGGTCAGGTTCCGCGTTTCGAAGCAGATCTTTCAACCGCCAGAGGTACAGCAAAGGGTCTTCGGATGGCCGTAGGGCTTCTTGGTCAAAGTCACGATAAAACTTTTCCCTGGCCACCGCCGGCGTGAAGCACCTTGTCAGGCTGGTCAGCAAATGAGCCAACGTATCCTTCTCCCCATCGACAAGTGACTCGAAATAGGCAGCAGCAGTGCCGTCCAAGAAAGCAGGCAATTTGAGAAGGTGGGTGTCAGTGTCCCACGCATTAGCAACCGCACATCGCTCGAATAGACGCAGCCAAGCAGTGAAAATCGTTCCGGCATTATTTGTGTGGCCATCCCACTCCTGTCACCAATTTGTAGCGTGTTCAGGTTCTAAGAATTAGGCCATAATAACGACACGGATTTCTGCTGAGAGTAGTATCTCTTCAATTCCGAATAACTGACTAAATTGCATTCTAAGATGGATATTTATTTGTAGTTGTAAATCACGCCAATCAACAGGCACACAAATAGCACATGACACAGGAAGTACAAACTTCACAACACAGCTAGACAACATGGTTACAGGAAAGATAATTAATATAGCAAATTTACACATTTATAATACGGCGCCAAGCTAGTTAGCGCAACATTACACAGCTAATTCAGGCACCTCATTGTTTCTTTCTTGTAAAAGGGCTACTAAATTCGATTCTTTCTAATTCGTTCCTCGTATAGCTTGCCCTTGACATCCAAGATAATGCAAACTTGTGAAAATTGTGCACAAGGCCCTTCTGTTTTTTAGCCTTTGCTCTTCTCTTCCAGAAGATATCATTGTCTGAACTGATACGTCGGCATCGCTGCTGTGAACGGCTGCGGCTGAGGCTCTATGAAGTTCTGACTGTTCATGTCGTTGAAAAATTTGAAAGCTTTTTTCCATGCTGAAAATCCATTCTCTACAAAACATTTATACGAATCGACTTGTCTTGATACTGTGGGAATTGGCATTCCCTGCCTTATTGCTGGAGTGCACAAGTTGCAAAAGCTTTATCCTTGTCACTCTAGTGTAGCGTGCACGGGTCCTCAGGATGTCTTCTCAAAGAAACACACTTAGCTTTCTTTTACTTCATTGATACCAACCCCTGATTTTCAAATCAACTTCTAACTAATGTACGAGTTCATCTACATACGTCAACAAACTACACATTTCACTACATTAAACAGACTTCACATTTAATCACGTTAAGGAGGGAAGGCCTACATTACACCTTCCCCTTTCTTAGCAACTGAATTTACATACAAAACTATTAATGACTGACAAAGTCTCCAAACGAATTGGAGGGTTAACTGACTGCCGAAGGTGAGCAGGTCTGGGACCCCTAGTTTCTCTATCTATATTTAGCCTGTCTTGAGGTGGAGCGGTGTGTTCTTCATCCAGAGCACGGTGTGTTCTTCCTTCTTCTTCCCCGGTGTTTCTGAGACTGGGTGGATAGGCTGGCCCTTACCAATAGGAATGTGGCAAACCTTAAGCTGGTTATGATGGTTACATGGTGGTGTGGCCGAGTGGTTAAGGCGTCGTGTTTCGAATCATGCGAGGTCTACTCGCGTGGGTTCGAATCCCGTCATTGGAACCACTTACCACAAGCCAACAGTCAACTCAGCTGTCCATCTTTCAGAGGTCGGTAAATGAATACTCAGAAGTAACTCTGAGGGCACAAGCACTGGACACACATTGATAACAGCTAATCTAAAGCTGAAATGTTTCATCCAGTATAAAGCTGCAAAATCAAATGGGTTGGCATGGGTATACTTCGTTCTGACTATGAAGACCGAACGACGGAGTACTTCCAAAGTTAAAAATAGAGGGGTGCTCAACGCTCCAACCCTTTAACGGGGCACCCCTTGGAAGTTTAAAGGCAACTTACTGTGAACAGGATACAACGCACGATTGTTCGCAAAGTTTTCACTGGCATGACCCCACCCACTGCACATTTCACACTTGAGCTCCTTCCCTAATGGGCAATTGCGAGCAATATGCCCCTCTTTGTGGCATCTGAAGCAGCGGATTGTGGACTTCCTTAGGGAGTTGTCGCACCCTGCATTTGGCCTTGGGTCTGCAGCACTGGCGCTGGAGATGGTGGCAATAATAGATCTTGACCAACAGAAAGCTTCCGAACCATGTCTTCCAGGGTCGCCATCTTGCGTTGTTGTTCCTCCAGCTGTTGCTGTTGCTGTTGCTGCTGAAAGGATTCCGTGGTGTCACCTGACTCAGGGTGTGCTAGGGTAGCACATGCAGCACTGCGGGAGGTTTCACCGTACAAGGCCCGGAAGCGTTGTGAAAAGGAAAGCATGTCAACCAACTTGGGCGTAGCATTGGACTCCAGAAGTGGCAAGCGAAGGTTCTGCGGCAGTCCCTTCATAAACTGACGACGGAGCAGGGCATCTTTGGCCGTGTCAGACAAGTCCTGCTCAGCTCTTTCCAACAGTTCCCTCAAGCGCCAAAGGAACAGGGCGGGATCTTCGCCAGGCCGAAGGGTCTGCTCGTCAAATTTCAAGAGAAACTGCTCGCGCACAGCAGGCGGGGAAAATGACTGCAGCAGGCGGTCTGTTAAGTCCGCACAGTTACTTTTCGCAGCAGTGGAGAATGAATCAAAGTAAGAGGCGGCAGGGCCTTGCAGAAAGGCCGGAAGCTTACCTAGCTTAGTCGCAGCATCCCATTCGTTGGCTGAGGCGCATCGTTCGAGATGACCAACCCTTTATTTTCAAATCAACTTCTAACTAATATACGAGTTCATTTACATATGTAGTTGTAAACGAAATATGCAAAACGAAACAGCGACGAAATAGGACATCGTACAAAGCACAATCTGTGTGCCACTATGGGGAACTCTAAACTAACGCCTGAACAATGATTCGTCTAACTGCAAATAATAAGCCATGAATACATAGCCAATACACATTAAACAATTCTTCTATAAATCTTATTTCAGTAGCGAGTAACGGCCTATCTGGCAATCCTTGCCCTCGCTCTCCTTGTACGTGTGCTATCCCAACCAAAATCAAACAACACAAACTCCCCTGGGTCATCAATTGTATGACAAAACAAAAGACAAGTAAGTCCCTAGACTCTTGAGAGCCTCTTGCACGTTACAGAAGGTAAGGACGAAGTTCACTGCAAAGCTGCATAAAACTGGCGTTTGACATCCTGAAATTTTTGTTCCATTCTGCAATACTTCTTCCGTGACTTGTATTTTTCCACCAAGCATTTGTGGCTCCTGGACGCTTCCTAACTCGTGAATCGTTGGTCTCTTGGTGTGTTAGCCTAACCTTTTTATACAAAGCTTCCTATCTAGGAGCATCATGCTGAGAATCGCGCGCTGTTGCATTTTTTTATAAATTCTACTTTTAACATTTTTAGCGCCAAATTCACTCGGTAATTGTTGCTGCTGTTGCAGCGTTTTTGAAATATACGGGCACGGGTGTTTCTACTGAAACAGTGCGTATTCGAAAAAATCCGTTCCCAACAAAATACGCTCTGAGCAGCGTTTTCAACAATATCTGGTCTTTTGCGTTTTAGTGGAAGCACATGTTAAATACTGAGGTAAACTATTCCGTTTGATGATTGCTTAAACGAATGAAGATCGGCACAAACTGATCTAACATACTCTGACTGACTACATGGATTCTTTAATGGATGGTCCAAGTCAAACGCAAGTGGTGTGCGAGCAACACCACCAAACACTAACTCATATGGCCTAAATCCAGTAGTTCATGGGCACTGGTATTGTATGCATGCGCTGCTAAACTTACTTCACCCGGACGTAAAGATCGGCATTCAAAATCAGTGTAGAACTGTTCGCGGTTCACCTTAGGACACAGGGCTGCCTTCAATGCAGCGGTTAAATGGGCGTAAGTGTCCTTCTGGTCAGCAGGAAGGCTGTAAAAATAAGCGACTGATTGATCACGGAGAAAGGCTGGCAGTTTCGTTGACTTGTCGCCATCTTTCCAGACGTTGGCGGTGGCACAGCATTCAAAATTTCGCAGCCACGAGACGAAATCACCACCGGTAAACTTCTCAGAGACAACGTAAAGAGTAGTCATAAGAATAGGATTCTCTGCTCCCACCTCTGTCACAAAATGTAACGGTTCTCGCGCCGGTGCGGCAGAGAGAGAATCCAGAAATTGGCCTGGTTCGCTCAATAGACCCTTTTCATGTGACATCATTGAACGGAGGGCGGCCATCTTGGAGGCAGTGGAGGCAGTAGGAAATTTTATCGAGACCCTTGTCCATACAAACATGGTTAATTATTGTAGTGTATACGGTTGTCATAACCGTCAAGATCGAAATGCTATGCTCGCTTAGTCGTATTTTCTTGCTTAAAACAACAGACATTGCTGTCAAGCTCCTTCTTCATTGTTTTAGCTGGTGTAAAGTCAATGTCTTTGCATTCTTTGTATTCCACCTTTTTTATGGTGCTTGGAAGGAGCCAATAGGCTTTTTCTTGTGTTACTGTCTTCGAATCTCTTATTCTAATCACTGCTTCAATTGAAAACAATAGGGCAGCAACATGTGTGAAAGTTTCTCCCAATCCAGCGGCACAGTTGCAGTGGAAACTCAAAATTCTACCATCCATCTCTGCAACAATCCATTGCTGCAGTGGCTTCTCACTTAACTTCTGAGAATGCAGGACCTGCAAAATTAGAAAGTAAAAATAAAAAGACTTTTGGAATGACTAAACAAGGATGTTATGTCAACTGCCAGTGGAACAACTAGATTACTTGCTGATGGCAAGCACAAGAATTATCTCAGAAAGGAGCATTAAATGTGGAACGAATGAATGACGTACTGGGCCTAAAACTACTTACCTTCGCTTTCACGAGACAGTTCTTCTCAACTTCCTTTGAAGCAACATCTCGAATCCACCAACACACCATCTGGTTATAGGCCTCCAAGCTCTTGTTACATTTCAAATCTGTTGCAGTATGCGGGCTTGGTGTGAACAGTAGGTAATGTACGATATCTGGGTATGTTACTGCTGGGAGAAAGCTCCAGTCGCTTGACAAATCATCCATCTGGTACGGATTTTTTCCAACTTTCAACAATTATATCTCCTTTTCCTTAGCCTCCAAACAATCCGAGTAATTTTTATCGCTTTTCGTTGCCTTTGCCATCCCTTTCAAGCGAAATGCCACGTGCTATGAATGCGAGTATCCGAAGAGAGCACGAAGAGCTGATCTTATTCAACGATAACTCCTCCAAGATAGCCGCGCATCCGGGAACTTACGTTAGAAATGACGTCAATACAAAGCCTCTATAGAATCGTATCTCCAAACTGCTCGATGCTTAGGCTGCGTTTACACGGGACCGGTTCCATTTGGAACCGTTCCAAAATGAGTACGGATAGGCCTTGCGTTTCAACGAGACCTGACGGTACCGTTCCAAACGAAACTGATAGCCGTACCCAAATGGGATCGCCTAGAACAAAGTTCCGTTTGGAACTGTTCCGTTCAAGTTCTCGTTGCAACGGGTGGATCGGTTCCAAATGAGTACGGATGGAAAACGAGGCAGCAAAATTTCTCAAACCGAGACTTTTTCAATATGTCATTCTTAACACTCATCGTACAGGTTCCACACGACTCTCCCACCACCATTATTTCTTCCGCTGTCGACAGATTTTCTGAAGCTTGTCTTGATACTTATAAGTCTTGCATTAACTCTCTCCTCGGTGAAAATCTCTTTGGCATTTATCGATCTTGATAAACCCTCCCTGTTGCCCCCTTCAGCGAGTACGTATTTGCGAATGCTGCAGCCAAGTCTTCGTACTTTCTGTCTTGAATTGTCTGCCAGTCTTTCCCTTCTGCTAATTTCGCGGTCTTGCATTCAAGCGCTACCTTTAGAAGAAGAGCAGTCTCTTCTTCCGTCCAACTGAAAGCTTTTCCCGCCATATTCACACTCGAGTCTTTTCTTTGGATCTTTTGACGCGTGTTTCCTTGCAGCTTCTTTTGATTGTTTTCATTCCGAGCTTTCCCCACAGGTCAGTGAGCCTGCGAAGCACACGTCGCCTGCACAGTTTCACTTATGAATGGAACCGGTCCCATGGAAACGCAAGCCCTATCCGTACCTAAATGGCACGGTTCCATATGGAACGGTTCCAAACGGTCCCGTGGAATCGCAGCATTGAACATTACATGAATTATAATCCCATATGACTCACATGACACACCATGCTGTGGCTCACATGAGATGAGATGTGAGGTCATAGGACAACAATCACATGATGTGACATGCGAGGTCATAAGACAACAATTATAATAATAATCATTACAATAAAATTGAATAATGAATAGCATAAAGATGATTAAACCAAATGAAGTATCAGATATAAACTATTTACATTGAAAAATATCATGTCTTCTTTGTCCATTTTCATTCGTTCCTCTCAGTATTCTCTTCCTTACGTTGCAACATGCTTTCTCTTTTTCGAGCTGCTTCTTCATCGGGCTCACTTTCGTGGTCTTTGTCGTCATCAAAACTTTCAAATCGAAAGAAGTCCTCGAGCCAAATATTAATGAGAAATATTGCCACAGAGAGAAATAGGCGTTATGATTTAAGGAGTGAAAATAATTTGCTATTGCTAAAGCAAAGACTGACATCTATCTTAATCGGTTTGATAATAGCCTGTTATTGATTTTTGCAGCAATGATGGTTAGGCTTATTCCCCTGTAATTACTTGTGATCCCTAAATCTCCTTTTTTGGGTAGTGGGACTATACAGCTTTTGGTCCATACTTTGAAAACATCACCATTCATAACTTTGTTGCAGATTTCTAGCTGTTCTGGAGTTAAAGCCATACAACTTTTGGTCCATGCTTTGGGAACATCACAATTCATAGCTTTGTTGCAGATTTCTAGCAGTGCTGGAGTTGAAGCCCCACTTTTCCAGACTTCAGGCAGTATCTGATCTAATCCGGCTGCTTTGTTATTGCTTAGTGACTTGATGCAGGATTGTAGTTCTCCTATTGTGAAGTCTTCCGTGCTGATTTCGAGCATCCTGTCTACTTTCGGTCTGATGCTGCAATCAGTTACCTCGGTTGGTTGTCCTAAGAGGTTGCTAAAACGAGCTTTCCAATTTTCCACTCTGTCTTTGTTACTGTCTGCTCTGATGACACCTTTCCTGGAGGTTTTATTTTGCATATTTGGTTTATCACTTGCCATGCTTCTCTAGCTTTGTGCTCGCTGTGTGCCTCTCGGATCTCACTTATTTTCGAGTGCATAAATTTTTCTTGCTCTTCAAGATAGAGTTTGTTTTTCTCATCTTTTGCTCTGGTCAATTTTTTTTTACCATATTCAGTATGGAAGCTATCTATTGTGGTCCTCGTTGCCAAATTAAATTGAAAATGCTAACACACTGTCTGAGTTAAAACGAAAAGAAAAACTGTAGAAGGGAGATACTTGCTTCTGCAGACTTTGCAAAGTTTATATCCAGGGCTTGTGGTATTTATGAGCATATCATGGGCACTGTAGCTTTTTCAGACTATAAAATCGATTTTAGTTAGCTATTTCTGGTTAATTAATTAATTAATTTATTGGCCTTAGATAGCTGTTAGCTGCCTTTTGTAACCAAATTGTCAATAGTGATAATTATAATAATCGCCTCTTTTTCCTCTTTTGGCATCTTCGTCTAGTCTTTTTCTTTATCATGACTAACGATTTTCCTTGTACATTTCCCATACCCAACTCTCCTGTTTTCTTCGAGTTAAACGTGATTCATATTTTTGATAATTTGATTGGTTAGCTTGTAGTAATTCGATTCCGTTTCGTTCCTTATATAAACTGCTGTATCATCATAAAAATTAGGCGATCAGCAAGATTTTATTCATGTGAGCTTTGTCAAGAATCCTTGTCACTTCGTTTTATCAAAGCTTGAAAATGCAAATTGTTGTATTCTTGATTCTGACCTCTCGAGTCTCCAGCGGTCACACCAAGCGCGTTGCGTCGCGTCTTGACATCGACGATACTTTCATTTACGGCAGCCACTACGAAATGTGTTTGTTGTTTAGAGAAAAACGCCAAAAAATCGTCTAGTGGAGATGCCTGTACGAAATGGTTGCGAATTTTGTGCGAAAAATCGTCGCGAATTGTTACGACGATCGTCGCAAAAAACGTCTAATGGAGATCCGCATTAAGACTGCCATTGCCATTCCTTTCTTTTCAGACGGATTTCTCCACACGTCTTTCGCTTTCGTAAAGCTGCTCAAACATTCCAGCGGCTTATCAATGAAATTCTTCACTGGCTGGATTTCATATGCACCTACATCGACGATCTTCACGTCGCGCCAAGCACTTCAGCAACGGAGCAGTTTTTTCTTCTTTTTTTTAGTGGGTTATGTTGAGGAAAGGCTATGGTGGCCTATACAAAGCCCCAATACAGGAGGAAAGAAGAAAGAGAGCAGCTAAGAGGTCATCTCATTTTCCCTTTTGTCTTGTCCATTGAATCATGCATTTCATTCTACGTGCTCACCCGTCCGAGGATTGATCATAGCGAACATCGCTAAGGTAATCGCATCCCATACTACAATCAAGCTCCGCATCCCAATGATTCATCCAATCCAATTTCCACTTCAACCAATCCTCATCCATCCGAGCCCTCCCTTTCATCCAAATCTAGATATCAAGAATTTTTATAAATACAGAAGGTTGGAGTTAGTTAGTGTGAGAATTAGAGAGTTTAAGAAGAAAACTATGCAACAGACATTCTATTGCAAAAATTCGCATGGACATTTGCAACCAATGGCCTTCAGTTCTCAACGACTCCAACCGGTTCAAATTAGATACAGCAGGTTCGGTGGAGAACATCTTGGCATCTGTTGATCGATCCACCATTCGCGCCACAACCTAGAAAATACGGGGTTTCTACGTCGTTTGGACAAACCAGAAACCATCCAAAAATGTAACTTCACATAGCTGACCATGACTGCGTTACGTGGATCGATGCTAACAGCGTCGTCATATGATGAAACTGAGAAATGCGTGCGGCCGAACGACTGCTTCGAACGCATTATCGGAATTGCTAGACTGCTATGAGATGACCTCTTAGCTAAGAGGTCACTGCCACCTAGGCTTCATCTCTCAAATCACCAACAATATTCGCTATATCCAACGATCCAATTATTTCTTAGCTCATGCTCCATCCTGCATTGAAGGCCAACGTTTGCATCATGACCTCTGAATAGATTTGTACACTTCCCCAAATTCCGACAAGAACACCCACAGCTTCCCTCTGCGCATAGCATCGCCTTTCTTCGCCACACCATCAGAGTGATACCATAGGGGGGCATGGGGCTACAGCCATCGCCGGCGAGCGCCCCCTCCTCCCACTAACGTGCAAAAGAGACCAATCTTTACTAATCGCAAGCTTCTGTGAATTAATAATCTAACCCCCTTATTGGGGAACACAACCCCCTCTCGGGTAAAATCATGTTGGCACCCCTGGTCACCATGTTCCCTTGACATTCCTTCCAGTACTATTCTCTGTGATACTTGGACCGCATTACCAAGGCCATACATTCCACCACCTTACCGCTCCCTTGTCTTTCACGGACTTGGCTGCCTCTTCCTTCCCGGTGCCCGTGCTACGCAGCATCTCCTCATAGAACGCGTCGTTCTGTCCGTTACCAACAGAGATATCCGTGCGTAGACTTGTTCCTGTTAGGTCAAGATTCAACGTCATATCACCACTTAGCTCGCTACTTAACTGACACCAGTAGCTTGCTTTGATCATCGTCGCATCAACATTTTCGAAGCGCCACCACCGTCTCTCACGGCTGCCGATATCTGCTGACTATCATTGACTGTTTAACCCGTTGGCAGCTAGCCTTTATTTGTGGTAGCTGCCATTGCAACACCCGTGGCAGCTAGCCCTTTATTTGTGGTAGCTGCCATTACAACACCCGTTGGCAGCTAGCCCTTTATTTGTGGAAGCTGCCATTACAACAGCCGTGGCAGCTAGCCCTTTATTTGTGGTAGCTGCCATTGCAACACCCGTGGCAGCTAGCCCTTTATTTGTGGTAGCTGCCATTACAACACCCGTTGGCAGCTAGCCCTTTATTTGTGGAAGCTGCCATTACAACAGCCGTGGCAGCTAGCCCTTTATTTGTGGTAGCTGCAATTGCAACACCCGTTGGTAGCTAGCCCTTTATTTGTAGTAGCTGCCATTGCAACACCCGTGGCAGCTAGCCTTTATTTGTGGTAGCTGCCATTACAACACCCGTTGGTAGCTAGCCCTTTATTTGTAGTAGCTGCCATTGCAACACCCGTGGCAGCTTTCCGCACTTCTTGAACGGGCTACTTCGGCATGCCGTCAGATATTTTGAAGCAAGGGCAAGGGGACAAGGTCCTGTTTTAGGAACTTATGTTGGGAAAGGCCCTGATGGCCTATGCAAAGCGCCAACAAAGGAAGGAAAAGCTAAAAGGACAGGGAGATAAGATCAATTGAGTTCATTTCTTGATTGAAAAGAAGGCAAATCTTAGCGTTCATGAAAGGAAGAAGAAAGAGAGGCATTCGATACATTATAAGTTCTTGGGAAGAATGATGATTTGAGGGATAGAGTTTGTAGAGTAGGTAGTGAAACCTGGAAAGAGTGTGAATGAGTTGGGCTTCTGGTGGTCCTGACACGCCTCAGATGAACTGGAATAATATCCCTGATCTCCTGAGAGCAATGCCCGTGAAATTATCTGTAACATATGGAAAGACCTCCAACTAAACGACGAAGATTGTTCCAAAAGAAGCAGTGATTGCAGTTTTCGCATCATAAGTCAAGCTAGTGTTTTTTTTCATTGCAAGTTTGGAATCGGTCGTCATTAAGACGAGTGACCATGTCCTGTTGACACAAAAGAATTTATATTTTTTTCTCCCAGGCTCCTTAAATTTGCGCATGGCTACAAGGCGAGGCCTGGTCTGAAATAGCAACAATCAGTCGCACAAATCATTTGCAAGCTTCTATTCTTATTTGGGTGTAAAATTATACCCTCTTTTTGGCCATTTTTCGACTCTGCATTCTCTGGTCAGTGTCGGATTGGAAGATATTAAACGTTAAAAAATTATGCTTTTCTTTCTTTTCTAAATTTTATTGGGAAAATATTGGATAACACTTGTTATTTGAGATTTCCAAACATCGATGACGCTATTACATGTTTACCTTCTTAAGATTGTTGTCATCTCCCTTTATAATCCTAAGAATCTAAAGATGTAACAGCATTATGAATATCTGGAAATCTCAAATATGGGATCTTTAGATCGTAATGAAAGCTCCTTTTTAGACAAGTAGCGATTTTGATGCAAAGATTTCGCAAGTAAGGTTGTAATTTGTCTTGCACCTGAAGGCATTTTTTCAAAGATTAACGATGTACATTGTAGCATGTTAAGCTAAAGCCTCTTTCTCGCCAACTTTGAGCAAATTGTTTAATGATAATGACCGTTAAAAGAATCGCATCCCCAATGATGAATCCTACCTCCGGCCTAACTTCCACTTGAATGCAAGAATATTGCGATTTTCTGTAATTTTTAGTGTAGGAATCATAGCGTGTTGCCATATGAAGAGGAAGGACAAGTGCACTGCGCTCAATCAGCATAGCTTTGCAGGGTCCAAGGTTCTTATGATTTGTGAATCAGAGGTATCGCGAAATGGCGTCGTATCATGAGAATGAACCAGCAAACTGCTTGATAAGCATAAATTTACAGTGTCTAAAATTTACGGAATATTGAATCCCCCTCCCCCTCCCCCCCGCCTATTAGGATCTCCAGGTCCTTATCACATAGTAGGCTTGGTAGTTCTCCAGAAGAAGAGCAAAAAAAGTCTTTTCATTGAAGATAAGTTTTGCATCAAAATTCTCCACTAAACTGAATAATTAGTTACTCTAGAGAGCAAGCCATTATAAGTGGATCGTTAGTGCCTAGGCCTACTGCATGGGTAACAAGTGAGGGAAAGTTATGGCAATGACTTTCAAAGCTTTCATGTATTTGTAGAAACAAACTAGTATGCGTTCACAGCGCTCTTCAAATCATATCATATATCATATATCATATATCATATATCATACCATATCATCCCATATCATATATCATATTATATCATATCATATAATATCATATATCAAATATCATATAATATACCGTATCATATATCATATTATATCATATCATATCATATCATATCATATCATGGTTGGGTGTTCAAGAATGCGCCATTGATTTTATATTTAGTGAATACGTCATTAATGTTGTACTCCAGGAATACGTCATTGATTTCACATTTAGGGTACACATGACTTAAAACAAGCTGAGATTTGTTTGCGGTCGTTTCTTAGATTGATATGCTTCGGATAATGGATCGCTGAAGATATAAACAGCAGAGATTGGCAGTGGTTTTTTCTCCTCGGTTTGTTTCTCGCTGCGACCCATGCAGTAGTCCCAAGGTAACTTGTTAGCATTGAAATGCAGTCGAAGGTCATTTGACGTGTCGATATTTTCCACGCCGGTCAAAGCTATAACCTGGAAGCGAAATGGAGCCGATTAGTGTTCATGCGCAGCCACACTCCAGCACAGACATGTTTGGCACCTCTTGCTTATGGATTAACCCTTCTTCGTCGTAATGAAGAAGAAGAAGGTCCTCAAACTCCAGTGGAATGCAGCATCCCTTGATCTTTACTTTCTTCGGCCTATTATCACTGTAGCCTGACAAGATGCCTGCTGTGCAGTGTCCTTCGCAGTAGCTCACTTGGTACCCAGGTGGCTCTATGATCCAATCGTGCCAATTGATATCCCTGAAGTTTAAATACACCGTTTGGAGGCAGCATTTACTAAAGCCAGACTTGCAGTTTGCTGAGTATGAACGCCTTTTTCTCTTTCGGAGTGGTTTTTTCTCGATAACTCCCAGTACGATGAACGGCCTATACCGAGGCTTGGTACTTACGTTTAGGCCATTGCTCGAAAAACGGAGTCTGTGAAGAACTGCACTGCCTCTCTTTTGTGTCAGCCACCTTGAATTCAATCAATTTTGTAAGTAAAAGAAAACATGGAGCCAAATAATGTCAGCAAAATTGTATCGTCATAGTTAAATCTATCTATCTATCTATCTATCTATCTATCTATCTATCTATCTATCTATCTATCTATCTATCTATCTATCTATCTATCTATCTATCTATCTATCTATCTATCTATCTATCTATCTATCTATCTATCTATCTATCTATCTATCTATCTATCTATCTATCTATCTATCTATCTATGCCTATCTATCTATGCCTATCTATCTATGCCTATCTATCTATGCCTATCTATCTATGCCTATCTATCTATGCCTATCTATCTATGCCTATCTATCTATGCCTATCTATCTATGCCTATCTATCTATGCCTATCTATCTATGCCTATCTATCTATGCCTATCTATCTATGCCTATCTATCTATCTATCTATCTATCTATCTATCTATCTATCTATCTATCTATCTATCTATCTATCTATCTATCTATCTATCTATCTATCTATCTATCTATCTATCTATCTATCTATGCCTATCTATCTATGCCTATCTATCTATGCCTATCTATCTATGCCTATCTATCTATGCCTATCTATCTATGCCTATCTATCTATGCCTATCTATCTATGCCTATCTATCTATCTATCTATCTATCTATCTATCTATCTATCTATCTATCTATCTATCTATCTATCTATCTATCTATCTATCTATCTATCTATCTATCTATCTATCTATCTATCTATCTATCTATCTATCTATCTATCTATCTATCTATGCCTATCTATCTATGCCTATCTATCTATGCCTATCTATCTATCTATCTATCTATCTATCTATCTATCTATCTATCTATCTATCTATCTATCTATCTATCTATCTATCTATCTATCTATCTATCTATCTATCTATCTATCTATCTATCTATCTATCGATCTATCTATCTATCCATCTATCTATCTATCTATCTATCTATCTACCTGTCTATCAATGCTATTTAAACCGTGAAAAGATTTGTTAAGCTAGAGTTGGCTGAGTTAGCCATGGATTAATAATTGTGTTTGGAAGAGAGCAAACGACTGAATCCATTGGTGCACTTCTTTGAATAAGACCTAAGACCCTTAGCAGTTGTTTCACCACGCTGTCAACAGAGCTCTGAAAACGTTACATGTAGAGTAGAGGGGGGCATGAAGAGATGAGAGACAAGAAGAAGCGGGAGAAGAAGGCCTGCAGTGACCCATTGCAAATCGCTAACAATAACAGACAGCTTACATCTACAAATGAATTAATCTGTAGATGGATGATCACAGAGACTCTGTTGTATTTGCAGCATCGTAAGCATGTTTCTTTTCAAGGAGAAGCCTTTTCATCCGTCAAGCATCCACATTCAACCCTTCGCCTGCAGGATGTAACGATTCCATTACTTACTTGGTTACAATGTCTTCAGCGTTAATTTTGAACCAGCCAACCTGCGGTACGAATGCCCGTCTTTTAAATTCTTCATCCTCCCTGCCCCCTTTCTTGATTGTAAAATCTGAGATGTCACGTGGCTTTCGACGGGTGTCTGCATGATGTCCAGATTTGTTAGTTGCAGAAACACCCAGGTCTTCACTTTCAAACTCGCTGGTTGTTCGTGACTGTGTGTGTGTCTCGCTCTGCACCTCAACTGAACCATCATCGCTTGAAATCAATACCGTCTCTTGCATTGTCCTTCCATCGTCTGCTGTGCTTCTTTGGGTCTCTCTTTCATCACCTTCGCTCTCAACACTTAGCCAGCGAGAATGGAAGCCTTTGTCAAACGCACCCTCAGCTGATTCCCGTTCACTTAAAAGCCCCGGTGCCAGCTCCGAATCCTTCGAAAGCACTCTCCCCTCTGCTGAGCGACGTGCTCTTCTGTTCGTTATCGTCTCAATTGTGATCAATTTCTGTTCCCTGATATTCTTCTGTGATGCTGCTGCCTCGTTATAAATGTGTATGGTTGCGTACTGGATTCTATTTCGTCGAAGAAGTGCATGGTTTAATTTGAACGCATAGCAGCCTTGCTTGTCTTGGCAATTCGTCTTGCTTTCTAGAAAGAAAAGTTAAGAAAAAAATAGGCAGAGGAAAAGAAAAGTGAAGTTTGTTTGCTTGTATTCCTATGTAAAGATGGCAAACAAGGTTGCAATTCGTGGGTTAAAGTTACCAATGTCTAAACCTTAAACCTTAATTTCTGCACGGCAAAAGCAGTTGACATGGACGCCCTTAGGCTAAATCTCTGGTTGGAGATCCAACCCTTAGATAATCGAATCGACCCCTTTCAGCTAACATGTCAGCAGCTTTTTAAATGGACACGTCTGAATGACAAGCTCTTGAAAATAAGGTCGTTGGTGAATGGCCCACTTCTGCGGCGGGACTCGCAGTTCATTGGGGGAGGAGGGGTTCGGGATTAAGACACGGGATTGATACCCACATACAGGAGGGACAAATACCAGCATTAGCGAAGCATAATTATAGACATATTTTACTTTTCTTATTCGCTTAGCCCATATTCTAAGGATATCATTTTTGGCCACGTTTAAGACATAGAGGGATTTTGAAATTGGCTGGGGGGCCTGAGCGAAGTAAGCTGGATTGGATGGTCTTGAGTGAGCCTCCGAATCTCTTTCTATGAATCTATTTTGCATCGATTGCTTTGAATAAATCTAGCTAACTATGTATGAATATTCAAAATATAATAATCTAAACTAATATCTTCTGCGAAACTAGGCCTCTTAGAGCGCAGGGCATGTCATTTTAAACAGATATTTAGAGTTTTGTGGTCTTTCTCGTGCTCAGTCTGACATGGAGAAAATTTCGATTGCTGGTTACGAAGTTTAAGAGACATGATTATCATGGTGAAAATTAGACATTTTAGAAGCGTAACAGGTCGTTTGATGAGAATTCTGTCAATGGAGTTACAAAATACAGCGAAACCGTTATTGGACAATCATAAGCAACAAAGTAAAACGACTGAGGAAGGATTTCCCTTCAAGAAAAGCCACGTCTATGCATGAAACATTGCTTTCCATACTCCATGTTTACAAGCACGTCTTATTCGTGAAAAAGGGAGGCGGGGAGGAGGAACAGCGCCTGGCAATCGAAGGGCTGCGGGGCCCCTGGTCGCATTCCATGCAAGCACAAGTAATTAATCTTACGTCACCGTGATAGTTGAACTTTGTTCTAACACCTGGTCAAGAGTCTAGCTGTGCTGAGTTTATAGTGATTGCAACGATCCAAGGAAACATTCATTGGTAAAGATTAAATGGGGACAGCTGCAAGGGTGCAATGAATGAAATAGAATTGATTAGGCCACTTTAAGGGTCATTTCCCTGCATCATTTGAACCATTTACTAACCTTCCTCGGATGAGATCACGATTTGGACTTTTTTCTCGGCGTCTTCCTCCTTCAGCGAACTGGCGATGCCTCCGTCCAGCACAGGTCGTGGGATATTAGGTTTTCTCTTGTCGTGCGGTACCGGGGGAGGCCGCTTCGTCATGCCTAGTTTTGCCAGTATTTTCTGCATAAACGATTGTCGTATGATCTTTTCCTGTAAGATCTCATTATAAGCGTTCCGCCTCACCGAGGAGCCGTAGTTTCGAGTTGCATTGACACGGCTTCTCGTTGCAAATAAAAGCACCCAAATGAAGATCTGTACCAAGAAGGATCCTAATTTCACCATCGTCTGTCCTCGTCGGTATTTGTGCATATATTGTGTGAGTGATTCCTTGTGTGACGTGTTTGATCAAGGCTGCGGTGTTTTGAATTGCAGTTATTTTGCCCCCATCCTCTTGATCTGTGTTGCAACTGCATGTAAATTGCTGCCCTTCGCCGTGTCAAAGCTGCTCGGTAGTTTGCACTTCGCGAGAAATAATGTCATGATGTCATAATGCGTCGCGATATACGATACGATACGATCAAATCGAGGCGTCCACTCTGTGTATCAATTCACTTAAAGACAATTCTCTTGCTCCTTCAGCCCTGGTCGCCAAAATGCAACCAAATAAACTCTGTCAACACCCTCACGAGATCAAGCATAGAACAAGTCTGACAATTGTCTGCATGAATGTGCCAATACTGACCCAATCGACAAGGCAGTCATATATGATCCTTGACCACTCCCTCGACTAATACTCTCTCTCTATTCACTGAGTACTGTGTGATATTCATGCTCTGGTGAAGTCCAAAAAGCCCAGTCCCCTTATCGTCGCCTGTTTGTTATGACGCGCCAGTCAATCGGCTTTATAAGATAACCTGCCATACAACGCCCCCGAGTGCATGGTATGCATTAATTAAAGGCAGACCGATGAAAAGAGGGTGAAAAGGTTGGGATGAGCGTATTCACACAAGCATCGTGCAAGTCGTCTTGCGCTCGTGTCGTGGAGTAGTCAAGAATCAACATGAAATGGGCGTATTGTCGGTTACTTCATGCTGTATTGTTTCGTCTTGAACTACATTTTGTCATATTGTATTGTACTGTGTTGTATTGTGTTGCATTTTATTTGGAAAGTCATGTCGAGGAAAGGCCATGACGGCCTATACAAAGCCCCAGCAAGGGACGAAAGAAAAAAGCGAAAAGCGAAGAGGAGAGAGAGATCAGATCAAGTTTATTGATCTTGGATTTGAAAGATGGCAAGTTTTAAGATTCAGGAAAGCAAGAGGAAAGCAAGACATTCCATAAGTTGCATGTTCTAGGGATGAATGATGATTTGTGGGATAGAATTCGTGGATTAGGCAGTGAAACTTGGAAAGGGTGTGAATGAGTTGAGCTTGTGGTGGTTCTGACATGCCTCAGAGAAACAGGAATAATCTCCCTGATCTCCTGAGAGCAATGCCCGTAGAAGTATCCGTAATTACAGTCTATTTGAATGCAGCGGAGTGCAAAAGAGTACGTTTTACTGCATTTCATTAAATATCGCTGTATTGTATTGTGTTGCATTGCATTTTTTCTGCAATTTTTAATGCATGCGACTTATACCACCTTATATTATTGCACAATGATAAGTCTTTCTCTTGCATTGCCATGTATTCCACCATATAGGGATAATACAGAGCTATCCATTTATCTGCTGTGCAATATAAGATGTATCTCACATCATTACCAGAATAATTTCCAACAACATGTAAATCTTGATTCGAAAATCGATTTTTGACACTTTTCACTGAAGCATGAAGGAAGTAATCGCAGATCTTGAACGCAATGACACTATTGTAGAAGCCTTGGAATATAACTACGGAGCAGGTGACCTTCTGTATCGAAGTGCAAACTGTGCCATTGTGGGCTGTGAGCGTCCAACAACTGCGGTATTGTGCACAGAACCCACACGTTCAGATCCCATTGAAAAACGATTCCAGGAAATTTCCACACTAGATACAAGTATCATTTTCGACTATCATGCTGTGTTGTATAAGACGATGAATGGGCAAAGACGTGTCAAAAGAATACTGCACATGCTGCAAAGTCAAACAGGAAGGCACGAGCGATTTGCATAATTATTGTTTCTGCTCGAGGAAGGGCCATGTAACCTCATTACCGAAAACAAACACGCTTTTTGCTTTAACAAATAGACGAAGGATGCTTAAAACAATCAAGTTGTAGAACCAAGACAGGCAAGATTGTGCCAGGGTTCTTTTAGTAAATTATGTTAAGGGAAGGCCACGGTGACCTATACAAAGCCCAACAAAGGAAGAGAGAAGAAAGCGAAATGCTAAGAGGAGAGAGAGAGATCAGATCAAGTTTATTGATCTTAGATTTGAAAGATGCCAAGTTGCAAGGGTCAGAAAGGCAGGGAGAAGGCAAGACGTTCCGTAAATTGCATGTTCTTGGGATGAACGATGATTTGTGGGATCCACATGGTGTCAAATCTGTCATCTTGTCATTATGGCAAAATGAGTTCTTATCTTGTGAGATTTAAGGAAAGACGGTTAACTTAATTTCTTTATAAAGTGAATAAACAAAAAAGGCCAAATTTGACCACAAGTTGGTGTACTTCCTACCAAATGAACCCTAACTTATCAAGCTCAATCGATTCCTTTGCTGCCATCCCATTAGGCGTAGATAACAATTCATGTTTGCAGCGTAATGGATGAAATAGTCAACGCTGTTAATCTACTAAGATTTATGACCTATTTGTGACGTCAATGTATGGATCAATCCAACGCATCCATATGGAACGCATGATTCTGCAAGCTTTAAAGATCGCGAGCTCATGAAAATTGTGTTGAATGTATCCATGCATATTGTATTGTATATAATATCATATTTTCATGAGTATTGTATATTTTACATGTATATTGGAACGCTTCTTATCTATGGAATACAGAAGTTCGAACCATTGGCAAATGCTTTAAGGGAGAACTAATATCCTTTTTCTGGAGTACCATTTGCCCTGAAAAGGGCACCGCTTCACCGCAGATGTTTTACCCCCATTTAGGTGGTTTTATCCACAACACCTGTTGCAGATCCTGTAACTTCAGTCTCTCTCTCTAACTCCTAGCAAACTTTAACTCAGATCCTAGGGAATTCACTGCACAGTAAGTGAATTTTTTACAACGGGTTGCCCAAACACTCTTTTTCGCCATGGAGTGCATCTCGTTTGTTATTATGAGGCTACGCTGGTACGAGGCTGTCAACATTGCAGGAGAACAACATGGCTACCGAGAGTGCCAAAAGATCCCACTCTCCCAAACCAGATGAAGATGATGATGAAGGCTTTGTCGGGCCTATGCCAGTTCCTCTAAAAGCTAAAAAGAAAAGAGGTATGTATTTTGAGCCCATTGACATTTCTCTGAAGTAGATGGGTTCTTCGCAGTGCTTCACTGCTTTGAAACAGTATCCCTTCCATTGGAGCGTCTCAAATCAGAATGAAACTATTACCTGTGTTTTTCTTGGTGACTAGTGATTTTTACTTATCTAAGCTTATATTTGATTACCAGAGAATGAGCTATTGTCCTTGAACTATGCACACTGCCAATCACGTACTCTATGAACTGTTGTATGATAAATAATGCTGTCTCTGTCACCATGTCTAACATGAATCACACGACGAGAGAGTAAAAAGGAGTTAGTTTCCCTGCTCGGTTCAATTACTCACAGAGTTTGCAAGCGGGAAGGTCTCCTTTCATGAACCCAGCTTTGTAACCCCCTGCAAGCCAGTCATTTCTGTTGTTCAGTATACTGTCAAGGCACTGTATCTCAGTGTTTCTGGGTTTGAGATTTAAACCAGGGAGAAAATTTGAAATACGCTGAGTGCAATTGTTTCACAAAAACCGTAGATTTCTCGTTCTTGGTTGGGATTATTGTCAGTGATGGAACAACTCTAAAAGCTGCACACAAAATATGAGAAGAAGATGTATCAGAAGTCAATCATTTTGTTTCTGACCAACCATAACTAAATCATTACATTAAAAAGATGTTGATATATTTACCATAGCAATTCACTCAGTCACTCACTCACTCACTCACTCACTCACTCACTTACTCACTCACTCACTCACTTACTCACTCACTCACTCACTCACACACTCACACACTTCCCAAATTTCACTATTTGATCCATGAACTCTATCCCACCAATCATCATTCATGCCAAGAATGTGGAATTTATGAAACATCTTGCCTTCTTCTTCCTTGCCCAAATCCTACAACTTTCTTTTCTTTTGAATCTAAGATCAATGAACTTGATCTTGCCCACCTTTTCTTTTAGCTTTTAGTTTCTCCTTGCTTCCATTGTTGGGGCTTTGTATATACCATATAGAGCAAAAGTTTTGACCACAGTTTTTTCCCTCAAGTGACAGTTGCGATTGCTTTTTAAGAGAGTAGTGCTATTTTTAAGCCAAGAGAGGACACCAGCCAAGTCATCCAGGTTTCTTGTTTAAAGACTTTCCCCCTGTCCTGATGTATGGCTGTTGCTTGAGTTTACAAACCATCCCCATTATTTACTCCCCTTTCTCCAAACTGTAAGTTTTCTTGCTCTGCTGTTGCAAAAGTGGCAGTATCATGAAAAATATAACATCATAATCATTGTTCGGTATAACCGGGATTAGTCCAGTTTATTAAAAATATAATCATGTCAAAGGCAGCAAGGCGCAAACCACACTACCTGACGCTCGCCAGAGTAGAGAATGTCAGAAATGGCACCCAAACAGCTAAATTCCATTTGAGATCTTTGTGCTTGGAGAATCGTTGGATGGAAAATTTCTCCTTTCACTCAGAACAGCAGAAGCATAGTTTGTCATTCTTAGGTTCTTTGAGTGGTGGTGTTGCCGAGTGGTTAAGGTGCAGTGTTTCAAATCATGCTAGATCTACTCGTGTGGGTTCAAATCCCCGTCGTGGGAACCACTAACCACAAGCCAACAGCCAACTCAGCGGCCCATCCTTCCGAGGTCGGTGAATGAGTGCTCAGAAGTAATTCTGAGGGCACAAGCAGTAATGCCACAGGCCCACATCAGCTGTATAGCTGCCACATACCCAGCCTACGTTAACGAATAAAAGTTGCTTTGGTTTGCTTTGCTTTGAATCATAAACGCATCAGAATGTTAAACATCAGGTAATTCATGAGATCAAACTGAACTACATTGCATATTTAATTTCGAGCATAACAGAAACCAGAGACAGGCCTCTCAGTTTTTTTCTGGAGAACTAGATTTTATGAGATGGTTTCCCCATTGCCTTCCTCACCAATATCGTTTTTATTGTGACACATGCAGGATTCCGCACGCTTAACCAATACACCACAGCACCACTAGGGTAGGACCATGAAGCTATAATCAGAGGCAGTTAAAAAATTTGAAAGTAATTGATGTATGCAAGTGATCAGTTGCCTGTTTGGTTGAAAAAAACCGCGAGAAAGATGATCTGGAATGACTGAGGATGCGGATAACGCTAATTGCTTGCATCCTGAATGTATGCCAGACTTGAGCAGAAATGAAATGAATAGGATTGAATGAAATTAAATAGGAGACAATAAGATAAAATAAAATGAGCAAAGATTTGTGTAAGTATGATAGTATAGAGAATGAGCTGATATGATATCATACAATCTAATGAATTGTGATATAATTAAATATGAAAAATTATCATAGAATAATGAAATATGATGTAGAAAATAAGAAGGCACAGTATTGCATAATGCAATGTAAAGCAATATATAAATTGAAATAGTATGATGTAATATAGTGTGATGTAGGTATAATTGATTTGATGCAAGAGGTGTGGTTGATATCAGAGCGTTTAATAGAATGGGCACCTGACCGCAAAACCCTAGCCAAGCCATCATGATTGTGTAGACTGGATGCTTGGCCATCTGCACTGGTGAACCAACTTGGAGAAGCATGCTGAAAAGGAGATCTGTAATAGGCTGGAAAGGAGTTGAGTAGATAGGGATAGGATATAATATCAGATATGATATGATATGATATTATGGAATGGGATGGAATGGGATGGAATGGGATGGAATGGGATGGAATGGGATGGAATGGGATGGGATGGGATGGGATGGGATGGGATGGAATGGGATGGAATGGATTGGGTGGATAAGATGGAAAGGATATGGTAAATTGAGATAGAATAGAATATGACTAGATAGGATAAAAAAGACGTATTATGATGAAATGGAATAGGACCACACAGAATAGGAAAGTATCGGATAGAATAAGATGCAATGCAATGCAATGAGGTGCAGTAGAATAGGATAAGATTGAATAGAATAGAATAGAATATAATATAATATAATAAAATAGGAAAGTATAGAATAGGAAAGTATAGGAAAGAATAGAAAATGATTGTATGGCAATGTATGTATGTATGGTTATGGAAGTATGTATGGTTATGGAAGTATGTATGGTTATGGAAGTATGTATGCATGTAAGTCATCTCATGAAATTAAATGTAGAAATCACTGCATTTTTACCAGTCTTGAAATACTCAAAATAATCTCAGCTGTTAAACGCACAGATACGATATTTCGATCTTTCCCAAGGCATCTTCCATATCCTTCACTAAGGCTGTAACGATTATTCATCTCTATCTTCCCTTGATTTTCTCTACTGCTCTGTATTCGAGATGAATATGTCACGCTTCACTGAATCGGAGTGTGTATGCTTATTCCAAAGACGTGTTCAAGGGATCGCAGCTTGTCTTTTAATTGGATTTTTCAGCGGTTCTGCTTTGCTTCTGCCATGCAGGTTTTTTTCCCTAACTTTTTCGTGCCGGGAAAGTCCATTCTCGTCTTAGCTGTTTCTTCTGAATTATTCATGACTCACTGTGTCCTTCCCGTTTTTGAAACGTCGTGTTTTCGCCTGTCTTTTTCATCTTGGATTAAGTACCTTTTCAACTGGAGAAAGCGACATCGTGGCAATGTATAAAGTGGTATTTTTATTGATTTTCAGTTCTGGAGTTTGCGAGCGTTTACCTCAGTAACTTACCCTGTGCAGAAGGATATGAAAAGAGTTTCATGCATCGAGATTTTGTCACCCATGTAACTGCGACCCGGTAAGATGTCTCCTTGCTCTTCCTTTACTCAAATTGTGGCTAAATCGTTTTTTCAGCCAGGCTAATTGACCGTAAACCGAAGGAGAGGATTTCAAGGCAAGTGGGGAGAACAAGAAAGTTTGACTCAGTTTGCGGGTTGATATTTGATTTTCATGGCTTGAAGGATGCACATGGTAGGCATAGTAGGATAGTGGATGGCTTTAGGTCATCTCGTGATGACATACTATAGTAAAGCTATTTATTGATGGTTTGAATATGTTGCTATTCACTAGCCAAACCAAGTGTTAAACTTTGAATAATGAGATATTATTTTTAGCCGAATTGTCGGAGAACCACATGTTGTTACCCAAGATGTTTTTCTCTGATTGAAAGCAATGGAAACGACGCTTTGGAAGTTTATCAGAATGCCAACAAGAACACCCGCACCTATCAGCAATTGTTTTCGAAATATTCTCGGGTTTTTAAGAAAACTCGAGATATCATTAGGTGTTAGAACCTGCACATTCAATCTAGATTTTGCCTTCATTGTTTCCTTTTCGATTTAGTATTTTGGACGTCACATCATACCGTATCAAATAGTTCTTTATGTGATCATCTTTAAATCGATTTCCACCCAGAGCTAGTCAATGGTTCACCGTGGGAATTGTTATCTTGCGATGCTAGTTTTTTCAGTCGTAATGCTACCTGAGAGAAATTCTACTTCCCATCTTTGTCGATGCTCATGAATATGGCATTTGATGCGGGATTTTTCCAGCGTATCTGCTTTCTCTTGTCATCATCAAACAATCTTCTTTAGAACCAGCTTTTTCATAACGGCTAGTCGTGATGGTCACGTGAAGTTTTGGAAGAAGAATGGAGAAGAAATTGAGTTTGTGAAACATTTCCGTGCTCACTTAGGTAATGCAGTTTTTTCAGTGGTTTATTTTGTTGATATTTCAACGTCAATTTCTTTTTGGAAAATGTAGCGGTGGCCTGTCTTGGTAGAGGACTCGCGATTTTGGGCTCACGGTTCTGCTCTCGACGCCGTTCTTCACCAATTGAACGCATAAGTAACACAGTTGAGTTGTCTAACCAATGGGATTAATCGGCTGGGGGCTGATTGTATGTGTGGCGTTTCATCTCAGCTGAAAGAGGCCCTTTTCTTCCACTTAGATAACAAGGGTATGCTCCCTGCCTTTTGGCTTGATAAGTGGAACAGTTTCGTCTTGATTGTTTCACGTTTTGCCCTTCGACGAGTTCTTCAAGAGTGAGCGAACATTTAGAATCGCATTTGCGTATCGATTTCAGCATTGGGCGTGGCATGTTGCAATGTTTTACAGTACGCTTGAAATTGTAAAATGTCCTACAAGCTAATAAAATGCACTAGGCAGCGAACTACATGCATGAACTTCAACGATAAAATAATGCAGATCTATCATAAGGTTATCTGATGCCACTGCAGTTTTTTCGTAGCTAATTATGTTGATTATGTGAATTATTTTACATATGCCATAGGAATGACCTGGAGGTAAGGTACGAGAGAGCATGTATGAGTTGCTGTCGAGTTTATGTTCAAGAGTTCTACATTTCAGTATTTCCAAGTTTTATCAATCGCTATGTTCTTGGTTGTTAGAACTGTTGTAACTATTTGACAATTAAATGCATCACGGATTTGAATATCCTCAACTTATCACGATGTAACTATTTTAATTTTTGCTTTTTTCATAATAATGAAAAATTTGAAGCACTTGGCAATAATGTCTTTATTTATTCTGTCAGCTGCCATCGAGGATGTATCAGCAAGTTCAGACGGACTGTTGTACTGTTCAGTGGCCGCAGACAAAGCTCTCAAAGTGTTTGACGTCGTCAATTTCGGTACGTCAATCTTGATTCAGAACACCAGTTTTTTTATTACCTGGCTTGAAAATTCGATTGCAAAAGTTGCTTGAAGCTCGAAGGATTTTGTTTCAAATGTAAGATGGCTTTTTTTATCAGGTCCTATGTTGAGTGCTACGAACACCATCGCTAGCTACCTGTATTTCCAGGCATAGGAATAGCTCATTTTGGTCAAATAAGGAATAGTGGCAAGGACACTGCTTGATAAACAGAGATTCTCCGTGTCCTAGAATCTACTAGTGGATGCTAGGTAGAACGCATGATAAAATGTTGGAAGAAGAAAAGGAATTCTGGTGAAGTCTTTCCCTATGCTTGTTGGGCATTCATGATGGCATGTAGGTAAAAGATAAGTCTGGATACTAAGTCATTTTCAAGAGTCAGGATTGATTTTGAGGTGTCAGTATAGCTCAGGGGTACGATTCTTGCAAATTGATCCTATGTTCAATGATTCGAATCTGCTCACTGAGAGTGAAGAGAGAGTCGCCAGCTCTCTGTAATTCCACATGTAGGAATCATGAGGTGTGGCCACATCGAGAGGAAGGACCAGGACACTGCTTGATACGCAATAAGGTTCACAGTGTCCAAATGTCTACCTTTGACATCTAGGTAGAATCATATGCGTAACAAAGCAGCTTCCTGTTCGGTTCATGGTGTTACACACTTGTGGAATGGCGGGGTTTAGTCAGGCAGTAATGCTCCCTGCGGATGATAGGCGGAAATCATGAAAATGAAAGTTTTTTTTAAAGAGAGTCAAAATGTGCTTTTTCGCATGTAACGAGCTTCTGATGCACCCGGGAATAATTAATTTACTATGTCGTGTTGCTCTGCTCCGACACATTACTGCTTGCTTGCTAAAGCTACTCGCCTACCCAACGTATCATAAAAGATTGGAGCCCATCGACACTGGCAAATTGGGACGGGTCCCAAGTTTTGCGGCCTTGACGCGGGATCGATCCAAGATGGAGTCGTATTGGTATCCAGGCCCCTTGTGACAGGATGCACATTTGCATTGCGTATGCCAACTGACATGGAAATAAGGGCATAACGTTTTTGCAAGGAAATGGCTTCGAATTGGAAAAACGTCCATAGAATTTCCATTCGGAGCCACGAAGAAACTGCACAACTTCCGAATCATGATGAAATGCAAACTTTGAACTTTGCGGTTGGCCAAAAGGCGATGCTTCTTCAGTAGCGCCAGGAAAAAGCATTAAGTGGCGAAGAATTAACCCAATAAATAAGCTTCCTATATCTTGTTTTTTTTCTCGTCTGGGCGAAAAAATCGTGTGAAGTCTGGCGAAAATTTTGAAGCACCGTGTTGAAGAGAACGTGTCAAAAATGGCCCTAATTCACTAGCCCTGTTCCTAGCCTTGTTCCAAGAGAACAATTCGTGCTAATTTGGGACTAATCCGTCTTCAATCGTTTTCACTGACCATATTGAACCCAAACTGGCACGCTTTACAATGGGAACCAAAATTAGCATGAATAGTGGATCGATCCCGTGCTTGCAGTGTAAACAGAAGACCGATCCGAACCATTTTGGAATCAATCCCGTGTAAACGGGGTCAATATCATACTGTCAACAGCTGTCAGTGCGACGTGCAAAGCTGTGACAACATTTATAATAGTAGCAGGGAGCGATATCTTAACTTGAAAGGGCCTCGCCAGCCATGACACATTCAGCTTGTGCCATCCATAGAGTTCCACGTATGAGGCAACGTTTTGAATGCAACTTTACCTCACATTGACAAATCCAGTTTTTTTTACAACGACAAATTCTATCACAGGTGCCTCGCCGATTAGCGCAATAGTCCATCCTTATATCTCTGTGCTTCTTTGAAGGCTCAAAGTCCTTCCATTTTTGGCGAATAGAGTGGCACCCATCTTTGTTTCTTAAGCCTTTAGTCCACACAGCTGTGCACTGCACAGTGACTGCTGCATCAGTTGGGGCCTGGCCATCTGCTCGCACGGTGTTTTCCACTCCTTTGCTCTTTTCTAAATGTGGCATGTCCTAGGCAGGGCAATGGCATGCACGATTTTTCAAGTCGTCGGCATGATCCAAGCGGGGCCTCCAACCCTGACCTACCGCATTGAGAGAGCCTTCCATCACTGGGTCATGTATGCGTCATGATCAAACGATAACTGTAGGTTACTTCAATGACACAATGGAGTCTGCTATGTGAAATGCTTCCGATTGAGAACGAGCATGTACTAACAACCCTCTATTCGCTCTCTACTGTGGAGTTCATGTTACTGTTTTCACAAGTTAATGTAATGTTTGCTTCAAAATCAATGCAAAACTCACCTGAATGTCGATGGCATTCCTTGGGTGTACGGAGCGATCTTGTTCGCACAAAGTCTCATCACTGCCCCGCTTTGACGATTTCCTCGTAAAGTCAGCTTATAGTTATTATATGTATTTGATACCCCTCAGTCATTGCATAGAGTCACCTCGTAACTCTATGCAATGACTGCCAATAATCGCAAGACCAATCAGGTCTTGTTTGATTCGAAAGGGAATCTGCATGGCAAAACACCGAGTGTTTATTACGCATGGTATTTTGTGCAAGAAATGATTCATCCTAAGTAGAATTCGTTTCGTTAAGACCACGTGACATGCTCGTGCACTCTTCTTAATACCTACCGTCTGTCCACTCTGCAGTAAGCAGGTACCTGGCATAAAGCTGAAGGTGACATGCTGCAAGGAGAGGCACGGACCACCCTACCACGCAACGCAGTGGCCAACGATGGTTGGTACCTCTATAAGAAGGTGCTCTCCGACACTCGTTTCAAGTATCTGATTCAGCTTTACTTGCCTCCCCTTTATCGAGTGGCTCGTGAAGGCAGAAAAATTTCGTATCCGTTTGAAGCAATTAACACTGTGCTTTTTTATCGACCAGATATGATTAACATGATGAAATTTGATTTCCAACCATGCTGTTGTGAATGGGTGTACAGAAAAGGCGATGCTGTCTCAGCCATTGCGATGTAAGTCACGATAGTCTTATCAATTTGTAGTTTTGTTAATGCAGTGTACGTCTTTCCTTTTTTGTCCAATTTTTTAACTTTCCATTTTCTAAGCTCGTTTTTCAGTCCTTTTTTGTAGTATACCTTATGAAGCTAAATGGGATACCTCATGGTCTAATGATAACTAATGATAACTAATGATGACTAATGATAACTAATGATAACTAATGATAACTAATGATAACTAATGATAACTAATGATAACTAATGATAACGTTATTAATCTAAATGGGGTACCACAGGACCCTAATGATAACAGCATGCTTGACATGCTGATAGGTTATTCCTGTATACAAATTCGTATATTATTATTATCATTATTATTATTATGGTAGGGGATCTGTAGCCTCCCAAATCATTATTTTGCGTTTAGTTCTGACGGGCTAGTATCCCTTATCTGTGAAAACGATGTCGGCACATTCATCTTCTTCTACAGTTCCGATAGACTATTTCAATCCTGAAGGCTCTTTTGACGTGAAGAGCAAAGTTGGCAAAATATTGATAGGTAAATAGGTGGGATTTAATTTAGACAAAATCTATTCGCTTAAGTGCATGATAATCCCTAAACAACCCAAGGTTCAAGTCTTGCTTACGGAACAAGTCTATGTAGGATATACGCAAGAATTCAATGCATTTCGAATTCCATATAGCGACATTCATTGAGCTATTTACGAATAAGTTGCGGTAGATGAACATGGATTCTCATCGCATGGCTCCATGCCATTTGGGCATTTGCTCTTTGAGCACGTATTGGGGGAATTCTTGCAGCGCGTGGCTCGCCCTGGGCCACTTGCAAGGGGTCTTTGACGGTAAAATCTCGATTTGGATTCAAAAAGTCTTTGCGGTTTGACCTCTTGTCTAAACATGTGAGTATTTATGTTGAAGATTTTTCTCTTTCGTTTCATTGTAAGTACTTTACTTTCGAACCTTTTGTTGCCATGATCCAGGGGTTTCGATGGTGCCTTGCACAAGTGACAGCCGCTTCGTTGCCTGATCTTGCCGGATGTCAAGTTTACTCGCTAGGAGAAAGTGCCGACCGGTCACTTATTTCGTCAGGTGTGCAGACCCCCCTGTCCTATTTTGATCGTGACACATCTTTCTTGC
>OZ032123.1:3117891-3142891 GCA_964026355.1 Pseudorhiza aurosa
TGGAGCACCACCCCAGACGTGGGAGCAGTACTCTAAAGAAGGACGGATTTGGGACTTGTATATAGATAGAAGGGGAGAAGATGAGAAAAACCCGCGGGCTCTGGCGAGAAAACCAAGCTTTTGAGATGCATGTTTAGCAAGGGAATGGATGTGAGTTTTCCAAGTGAGATTAGATGAAAGAAAAAGACCAAGTTGTGTGAAAGAAGCTGAAGTGTCCAGTTCATCACAATTCATGAAGAAAGCTGGAAAGTTTTGATAACGTTTGCGTGAAATGACAGCCTGTTTCGTCCTGCTTCGGTTGAACGAAACTAGGTTGTCTTTACCCCACTTCTCAATAACTGTCAGATCATTGGAGAGAAGCGAGGCGGAAATATTTCTGTGGAGTTGGATATCGGTGGAAGGATGGTCATTTGGATTGAATGAAAATGAAGAACTTAGGAAGGTATCATCAGCAAAGGAGTGAATGCTAGAAGACGTGGAGGTGAGCAGGTCATGGATGAAGAGGATGAAGAGTGCAGGGGAGATGACAGAGCCCTGGGGTACACCAGCATTGATTGAGTGCAGATTGGAGAGGAAGCCGTCCACTCTGACGGCAATTGACCTATCAGAGAGGAAACTACCAATCCAATTAATGAGAGTGTGATGGAGACCAAACATCGGCAGTTTAGCGAGAAGACCCTTGTGCCAAACGCAATCAAAGGCCTTGGAGACATGAAAGAGATAGATGGAGACATGCAAGAGATAGATGGAGACATGCAGGAGCTAGATGGAGACATGAAAAAGATAGATTGAGACATGCGGGAGATAGGTGGAGACATGCAAGAGATAGATAGATATAGTAACATTTTCACACCTAAACAGTTGATGTCACGCCTACACGAGAGATGACAGTATTCCTTAGGAGAAAATACTGCACGTGCAATTATCTGGGATCCATTCCCCATGAAGGCAATTTACCCCCTAGAACGCTCTCTCATAAAGTCAGCCCAGCTTTCCTTCTTTCATCAATACAAGTTGATTCTAACACGAGCTCCAGCCCCCTGCAATGCAGGCAGCACTCATTGAATGCACCAAATGAATACTCTCTAACCCGGGCTGTGGACTGACTTGCTTTACTCAAGAGTACCACATGCGTTCCAGTTGAAATGGAAACTTGGCAAATTTAGAATCAATTGTCAATTGAAGTTTAACTTTGTGAAGGAATTTCGAGTAATTTTGAGTAATCTTTTCAGTAATTTCATTTCGAAGTTGTTTTACAAAGGGTCGCTCCTTGCACCAAATACCTCTTGCAAGTCTGTGTTTTCCTATAAGGATCTCTTTGTGCTGACAATTCCATTGCTTTCCACGATGTTCATTATTTTTCGTGAATTTTTGAATGGTGCCATTCTCCGTTCGTCGTTTTCTTGAACAAAATGTGACAAAGCTTCACTTTTTTTAGTGATTTATGTTGGGGAAAGGCCATGGTGGCCTATGCAAAGCCCCAACAAAGGAAGAAAGAAGACAGCAAAAAGCTAAGAGGAGAGATGGATCAGATCAAGTTTATTCAGATCAGATCAGATTGCATTCAAATTCTTCTCTTCCCTTGTGTCGGCCGATCGTCTCGTGTATCTGTATGCACTTTCTGTATCAGCTCACTGCATTTTGCATTTTCTCTGTTATTTCGCAGCCTTTATCTGCACCTTGCTTAAGAGCTTTTTAGCTGCATTTAAAGCAATTTTGTGGCCATTTCGCTCTCGTAATTTCCCTGATGAGTTGTCTTCTTACTTTGCAGTACAACCCTGTGTATGACATCGCACTGTCATCCGACAAAGCCGGCATGATTGAGTACTGGAGTGGACAAAAATTAGGATATAAATTCCCTGCAAAGCAGTTGAAATTCCAATATAAAACTGACACAGATCTTTTTGAGTTTGTCATGGTGAGTTTGACGTCACCTTTAATTGCATTTCTATCCGCTTGTCATCTAGCTCTCAAAGGTAGATTTAAGGACACGGAAAGCCATGCTTACCGAGCAGTATTCTGATCCTTCCTCATGACGTAATCACAACAGAATCGTAAGGAACTGGAAAATTCAACTTCTTCCTTACAACTTGGTCTTTCTGTTTTGTCTAATCTCATTTGGAAATCCCTCATAGATTCCGTTGCTAAATATGCATCTCAAAAGCTTGTTTCCCTCTCTAGAGTCCGTGGGAATTTCTCATCTTCTCGTTCACTAACTATATGCTATCGTTGGACTACTGCTCCCACGTCTGGGGTGGTGCTCCAAAATCTTCTCTCTGTCTTCTGGACAAATTCCAGTCCAAAGCCATTCGTCTCATCAATAATCCTAACCTCACCAAATCTCTCCAACCTCTTTCCCATCTTCGTTTAGTTGGAGATCTTTCCATCTTTTATAGATGCTTTCACGGGCATTGCTCTCAAGAAATTAGAGATGATATTCATGTTCCTCTGAGGCGTATCAGAAACAGAAGACTCACTCACACCCTTTCCCAATTCCCATTACCTAATCCACAAACTCTATCCCACAAATCATCATTCATCCCAACAACGTGCAATTTACGGAGCGTCTTGCCTTCTCCCTCCTTTCCTGAATCATGCAACTTGTCTTATTTCATATCGAAAATCAATTGACCTGACCTGATCTCCCCATCCTCATAGCTTTTCACTTTCCTGCTTTGGCGGGGATGTGTATAGGTTCCTATGGCCTTTCCTCGACGTAACTGAATAGAAGGAACCCGTGATTCCTATACTTATAATGAAAGACAGCTATGAACTCTCCCCTGGAGTGGTGCCGATGGAGTGACTCAGCTTGCGTGGGTTCGAATCTTCCACGTTTCACAATAAAAACACCATTGGTGAGGAAAGTGATGGGAAAAAACCTCATGAAGTCCATTTCCTAGGAAAAACGCTTGATGCCCTGCATCTGGTTTCTGCTGGAGACAATGTAGAAACCTCCACGTTGGTGTTCCTGGATATCGACCACCAAAAATGATCTCGACTCATTTTTGTCGTCTCGTAACCGATTCCGCAACCACTCTCCCTCAAAGCACATTTGAGGGAAAGACTCGATGAAAGGATCTGGTTTCTGCTAAGCTTGGAGTCGAGTATGCTGCTTGGTTTTGTAGTTCAGCCGTCAACCTGGCTCCAAGTTGAAACCTAGCATCAGATGTGGCTCCACGCGCTCGGTTACGAGCGTTAAGGTGCATTATTATTATTATTATTATTATTATTATTATTTATATATTAAGGCTCCATACCAATAGATTTAGGTATGTCATGCTTTGCTGCCATAGTCCAACTGGAATGAGCCCTATGTTGCGAGCAACCTGGAAGCCTATCTTCGTCGCATCTCCCTTCATCTAAAGATCGTTGGATCTCCCTCATTCCGAACGACGCAAAGCTCCCAAAAGTCGTTTTTTGTAACAAAAAAATTTGGAAATTTGGAGTGCCTAAATCACTTGCTAAATGCTCACTATCGTAACGACAACACTTGGCCAAGCTTGTATTTGTAGAAGGGTCGCGTCTTTGAAACGTTACGAGGCATCAAGGTTTTTCGGAAGCAAATGTCGAGGCCATCTTGTGATCTCTCGTTTCGTTGGGCTATCCGTGTTTCTCATGTCAAATTTAAGATTTTTACAGAAGGGTCACTTTTGAAACTATTTACTACTTTGTTTCATTCATTCCTTGTATTTGCATTTCTTTGCAGCTTTGTCCATTTCTTTCACTTCTTAATCCCACGGTGGCGTGGCCGAGTGGTTAAGGCGCAGTGTTTCGAATCATGCGAGGTCTACTCGCGTGGGTTCGAATCCCGTCGTGGGAACCACGTGCCACAAGCCAACAGTCAACTCAGCTCTCCATCCTTCCGAGGTCGGTGAATGAGTACTAAGAGATAACTCTGAAGTCACAAGCACTGGACACACATTGATAACAGCTAATCTAAAGTTGAAGTGTTTCATCCAGTATAGATATTCATCTTAAATTAAATCAAACTGGTCAGTGATTCCCAGAACTTGCAATATGCGGAGCATCTTGCCTTCCTCTTGCTTCCCCGAGTCCTGCCACGTCTGTTCTTTCAAATCCAAAATCAAAAACATTGATCGTATGCCGCCTTCTCTTAGCTGTTCCCGGTTGTCCTCTGTTAAGGCTTTGCTTGGGACCCCCACAACACAGCAAACTAAAGAAAAACTGTCTCATTTAAACAGTTTGAGTTTGCTGCTAATACTTTGAATTTTCTATATATCTATTTTTTATCTTGTATCTTATTTGCTATGTTGTATCTCTCGCAGTGCAAAACATACGCAACATCGATTGGGTTTTCACAGGATGGGACGCAATTTGTAACGACAAGCTCGGATCGAAAGGTACGTTCTATCAAAACCAGCATACCCTTTTATTCCTTTTTCAATCAGCCAAAGACGCTCGCAGTATTTGAGATTTAATTTCGTCGCCTTACTCAACTTTTTAGGTTCGAGTCTTCAGATTTTTGTCAGGCAAAAAGACACGAGTTTTCGACGAGAATCTGCACTTTTTCAGTGAACTACAGCAAGTAGGTTGAACCACTTCGTATTTCATATTTTCATATTTAATTCCATACGCTGGTTTTCAAGGGCCCTCTGACAAAACATCAATTAGTAGCCCATCGTGGTCCGATGGTGACATGTGGCTCCGCAGCCCGAAGCTGGAAGCACACAGACGCTTGCAAGCGTCACAGCAGCAGTCTGTTGTTTGCACAGTGGAGGACGAGAATCTGTGGCGTCTTTCCCTCGCAGCAGCGAGACGTTGTCGGCGGTCCTATTGCTTCTTTGATAAGAGCAGTTAATCGAATCGAATTATAAAGCCCTGTGTACAATGATTGCTTCTACACCCGTTTGATGCAGCAGTCAAACTTAGACGATATTTACCTTGTGTTTCTTCACACGTTGTAGGCAATTCTGAACTTTGAATCGCTCTTTTCTTGCATTGTGGAGGCAATGAAAAACCTGCTACTTCCATGATAACTATTTGCTGTAATTCGAAAAGTAGATTGACAGCGAATAGAAAATGTTTTGAATTAAGCTTTGCTGAGTTGACAATTCTTGCAGTCCTCAATCTTTTGCTACTGCATATCGCTAATTTGTTTCGCACTCTTCTGTCGTTCTTTGAAGCGATTCATTCATCTCGCCAGAGGAAAGGGTGCATTTCTAATATGGAAATTTTCGCAGGAAAAACAGTTGCTGCCCAACATGGAATTCGGTAGAAGAATTGCAATTGAAAGGGAAATCGAGAAATCTGATTCTCTGCGAATGGCCAACGCGGGTACCTCTTCGATTTCTTCGAGTCTCTTCTACGTATTATTTCACCATACCGCTTTACAAACCATACTTGGTTTCTAGCGTACCAAAAATCAGAAACAAGAAGCAGGGCCCCGAGGTTTTTTTAGTGAAGTGGATTCCTTGAGATCAATTGTATAGCATACTTTAAGCGAAGGGACAATCAGCGACAGGGCTTTAAGCTTCTATTTTGAAATGAATTGGGATTAGGCCGTTTCCCACTGCTTATGAAGCACGAATGGTCGAAACCGATAGCGTTTGACTTTGACTTCGCGAACTTAAGCCATTAAACTTTGTCATCGCCACTCAACCATTTTATCACTACACATTTACCACTGTAATGCACTTTGTCACCATACGTTGTAGCATTGTATCAATGTATCCCTGTACACTGCACCATATACCATTATGCCAGTGCTTTGTCAATATACGCTGTATCACTGTACATTTTATCACCGTTATCCGAAGTACTAATGAATACATAAGATTTCTAATCAACTGATAAAACACCATGATTAGTGGTTTATTGTACTATGCTGTCGTTGAAATAGATTCATTTTGTGGGAAGCGAAGTTTAGCAACAGAACGTAGAATAAAGACGACGACAATAAAACCCATGATTCCCAAATTCCATATTTAATTCGATAATTCCATTAATTAATCCAAATGTTTCGGACTCATTCTGGGATCCATTATATGTGTTGTCGCTATCTGCTACCCTCCCCCATCCATACCGCTGTTTATATTCCATTACAAAATTTTTTCTCATTTACCCAATGTTAAACACGAACCAGACCCATGCAAACTAATTCTTATTCCACAATGATTTGCGGAGTGTAATTTTACCTCTGCGTCGAAAAGGCTTCTCCTTCTACATCTTTTTACGTGATTGTGCAAAACTGTTGTTACACGTGGGAGCAAATGTTCCACTGTACTGCCAAATTGAGTGAATGAAGAGTCTCGTGGCTTTGTCATAATTGTATGACGGTCAGCATACAGAGTTGGCTCTACGTCCAATATTATCAAGTGTCAAGGGCGTGTACACTATCCGGTCAGCCAACTCTTGACTGGTGCGTTATGTTTTATGCCGATTTAATCACCACACACAACGTTAATGATATCAAATGAAATAACTTTTTACGTTTAGTTTTTCTATTTCTTGTTACAAAAACTAATTCAAACCAACTATTTGCAATGCATAATCTCTACAGTTGAGAGGTAGAGTTGAGTTAATGTGAAGTAAAACAAAGGACTAGCTAAAAGAAGAGAAAAGGAAAAACTGACTATGTACAGATGTGGCACGTACAATTCTTTCCACCCCAGTGTCGTGAAATGAATCTCTAATTGGATCATATGTCGTAATTGCTATACTGTTTACATTTAGGGGCCCCATTTATTAATAATGCATATTTTAACACTCTCGCTCGGTCAACAGTGAACGATACTTTAGCTCTCTCTCTTAGGGTCTCTCTGTCAGAGTCTCTCTCAGGGTCTCTATCTATCTATCTATCTATCTATCTATCTATCTATCTATCTATCTATCTATCTATCTATCTATCTATCTATCTCTCTCTCTCTCTCTCTCTCTCTCTCAGGGTCTCTCTCTCTCTCTCTTACTCAGGAACTGGCTCTGGCAAACTGACATTCTAAGCAGATCTCCTGCATTGCGGCATATGTCCTAGGCAGTCCCGCTTTGCCTACGCGTTAGTGCCTATTTTTAGCAGCTATGGTTTTCGACTGCTAAGTTTCGTAGCTTTAAGGCAGTCACCGATCAGCTACTAACATCTGCAATACATGAAAGCGTGCCGAGCTGTTAATGCAATATTGATTCTAAGATCATTAGCTAATTATGATTACGATAGCTCTAATTGTCATTCAATTCTGATAGAGGCTTCTTTCTTTGACAGTTTTTGATGAAAGCGGTTATTTCATCATATATTCAACGATGCTTGGAATAAAAGGTAAGCTTTCACCGTCACCTTGCATGTGGAATGTTTTCCTCTATCAAGCCAATACAATGGAAATTTATTTTAATAAATTATGTAGAGGAAAGGCCATGGCGACCTATGCAAAGCCCCGACAATGGAAGAAGGAAAAAAGCGCAAGGCTAAGAAGAGAGGGAGATCAGATCAAGTTTATTGACCTTAGAATTGAAAAATGGCAAGTTGTAGGATTCAGGAAAGCAAGAAGAATACAAGACGTTCCATAAATTGAAAGTTTTTAGTAGAAAACTAGATAATAGGTTAATTCCTGCTGATTGGCCTCATGTCAGTCCCTGCCTGCCGAACGCTGAGAAAGTCTCTCCATTTTCATTTTCGTGAGACCAGGGAAGTTCTTTCTGTTTAGATGGGACGTCATAACTATCATGAACTCCCAAGCAATTCATTGCAGAGGTCAGATTGCCTTAACTTTAAGGAATATGCACTGGTTTGTCAATGAGTGGTATCGAACCCCGGAACCTTGAGATTCTTGAGGAATTAGTCTACCGACTCTGCTACAGGCATGTGATACATTGAGATTCGGGATTATGAAAAACAACACTTCCCTCACCGCAACGACGTGAACCTAGTTTGCTGACTGCACTTGAATCGAAGTGACATTTTATAACTCTTTCATCTTTTTAGTCGTTAATGTGTACACCAACAGATGTGTAAAGATACTCGGTAAGGTAAGACAAGAGTGATACTTTGACACGTTTTTTGGTTTGCCACGCTGAACTGGTTTTCGCCATCAATTCACAGACGCTCCACGTCTTTAGAAAATCTTGTCGAAATTCAATTCAAATTATTTGAATTCTACTGCAAAAAGCCAAAACGATCCATTGCCGCATTGAAATTTTACATGAAGTAGAGTTCTCAGGGAGGAGCACTTCTTAAGTAGGTAGACCAACGAGATGAAAGTTCCCCCGTTTGATTCAAGGAATTGCAAATTCAAAGCCAATGGCAGCTAATTTGTGTTTGGAAAAAACATGAGAATAAGGTTTTGGTTTGCATTCAAAAGTTTTTTTTCAAACGAACGTCTAATTTTCTTTGAAGAAGTAAAAAATCTTAGCGAAATGTCACCTCGTCTGTCAAGAATAGCCATAACATTGACAACTGCATACTTTAAACAGTGACCAAATTACCTTGTAAAGACATGAAAGATTATCATGATTATCATAATAATAATATTGTTTTTTTTCTTGTCATACTTTGTGGTGCTTTCCAGTTGTACAGCAGGTGCAATTCATTTACCTGAGGTGTTGGCAAGCGAGCAGGAGGTCATGCAGCTATTTTCCGTATAGCCTTCCTCCTTGTTTTTGCTATTTTAATAATTATACTTTTATTTTCATGTTTGATATTTTTATTACTTTATCATTATCATTATCATTAAAATTTTTAGCATTGATTTTGTTATAGATAGTGATATTATTATTATTATTTGTTTGTACATTATGTTGAGGGTGGACCATGGTTGCCTATACAAAGCCCCAACAATGGAAGGAAGAAAAAAGCGAAAAGCTAAGAGGAGAGAGAGATCAGATCAAGTTTATTGATCTTAGATTTGAAAGATAGCAAGTTGTAAGACTCAGGAAAGCAAGACGTTCCATAAATTACGCGTTCTTGGAATGAATGATGATTTGTGGGATAGAGTTTGTGGATTAGGTAGTAAAACTTGGAAAGATTGTGAATGGGTTGAGTTTCTCGTGTTCATGAAAAGCTTCAGAGGAACAGGAATAATATCCCTGATCTCCTGAGAGTATACCCGTAAAAGTATCTGTAAAAGATGGAAATATTTCCAACCAAACGACGATGAAAAAGAGGTTGGGAAGATTTGGAGCGCCATCCCAGACATGGGAGCAGTACTTGAAAGAAGGACGGATTTGGGACTTGTATATAGCTAACAGGTGATGTGATGAGAAACCCGCGGGCTTTGTCGAGGAAGCCGAGCTTTTGAGATGCACTTTTAGCAAGGGAATGGATGTGAGTTTTCCAAGTGAGATTAGACGATAGGGAAAGGCCAAGTTGTGCGAAAGAAGCTGAAGTGTCCAGTTCACCGCCATTCATAAGGACAGGTGGAAAGTCTTGATTACGTTTGCGTGAAATGACCGCCTGTTTCGTCTTGCTTTGGTTGAACGAAACTGGGTTGTCTTTGCCCCACTTCTCAACAACTGTCAGATCATTGGAGAGAAGAGAGACAAATGTTTCTATGGAGCACGTCTGTTATTATCAATACATAATTGTTGATTATATTAATTAATAATTGCAAAAGTTCTGATAATGAGAAAATAATATAATTACTATTACTTTACTTTTACTTAATAATTACTTTACTATTACTGTTGCTTTTATTATGATTATTATTATCATTATTAGTTCATCATCATTATTTTTATTATCATGGAAATAATAATTTTTTTTTCAAACTTCATTTCTTGTGATATATACTTAAATACAACTGCAAGCCTCTCTAAACAGGTAGTTTACAATTGACTACTTGAACAAGAAGTAAATATAATGACGATAATAATGATGAAGATAATATTGATTTAAACTTCATTTTGATATATAAGCTAAACATACAAATACAAATCTCTCTTATAGTAGGGAATTTGTATTCGGTTGACCTAATTACAGGTATTTCTAGTATCAAAAGAGTTTAATGAATGAATAGAGTACTAGAATGAAGAATAGAAAACAAAAAAAAGAAAAGAAAAAAACTCATTAAAAAGAAGAATTAAAGATTGAAAGAAGCCTGTTAGTTGGATAGGAGGTCTGGGTTAGTCCAGGGCTTATTACGCATACAGAATATGTAGTAAGTTGTGCAAATGATTATAGTTGTTAATTTAGTAATTATGTAGTTAGTATGTGCTTTGTCAATGGTTAGATCGCTACACATCTGAATGAACGAATCGCAAGATTGTCCAAAGATTCCAATGGAACCTATTGACAAGTTCACAAATTTAACGTGGAGGTATTTCGATGTTAGGTCATTCAGAAGGTAGCGATATTTGGTAAATTTCCTATTGGCGTTATTATCAAGGTTGCCTCAAAGCCAACGCTCAATTCTAGAACATAGAGAGCATTAGAAGGAAAAGAGATGAGCATGTCAGGACGCAGGTCGTCACCAGTGACGAGAGAAGGGGAAAGATATTGTGGGAGGTCGACATAGAAAGTACAGTGATTTAGATATTGAAATGTTGAGGCAAAGATTTTATTGCAGAGTCATGTCTCCATGTGAAGCGGCCCTCGCTGAGATAAGATCTACAGCCTGCAACAACGTGGAGAAGAGACTCTGGCTGGAAGCAAAAGGAGCAGTCAGACGTTTGGGAGAGATTCCACATGATGAAAACAATAATGAAAATAACAATAACAATGATAAGGTTACCTAGGTTATTGGATATAACTCGGCAAGGGATTCTATTTAATCAAAAATTAGCAACATACACATCAAACAATGATGAAAATAATAATATTAGTAATAATAACAATAATAATGGTAAAAAGGATAATGGAAACCTTTCATACAAATTCAATTCAAACTATAATTGCAAACCGCTGTAATACATGGGCAGTTTGAAATTGGCTTGCCTGGCTTAGAGTTTACAAAATAGAACTAATGCAATGGGAAAAGAACAAATAAATGTGAATATTTATCGATATTAAATCGATAGAATGGGGTCAGGTTTAATAGGGAAGAAGGTCAGGGTTGGTCCAAGTTATTATCAATATGGTTTAAAAAATCATTATTAAAATTAAGGGAATCATATCCTTCTGAGTCTTGTGAAATTCAATCGCCTTGAATTTAGTTGATAATGCTCTTCTTTATATATGTGCTGCGTTAGTCAGTGCAATCTTTTGTATGCCTTTCATCAGTATCATCATGATCTTTTTTACTATAGTCGTAATCTTTTTATTATCAGCCTATCATGATTATCTTTGTTGTTTCTATTTTTTATTCTTAGGCGTCTTTTTGAATCATTAAATCAATTAATGCTATATGTGCAAGTTTTTATCGCGGTTTTCTTATTCCAATCATCCTCTTTGTCCCAGAAGTTACCAGTTTGACCCGTTGATAGGTTTGGTTCTCATTCACGAGTTTCCTTTATGATTGACTTGTTCTCAAGAATGACAAGTGCTGTGGCATTTCCCATTGATCACATTATGTGCTATTCATCAATATTTTCAGGATGAAAATGTTAGGTTTTGTGCCATTGCGTTGCATCAAGAGAAATCGAGAGAAGACAAAGCGGCAATGACACTGGTAATTATGATGATAATTCCTTTACCATGAACCATCTCTTTTCAGTAGATAGGTGTAGGTATTACTTATGCTAATCTTAAGTTCCTTTATTAAATAGCGTGTGAATGGTTTCAAAGTTGACAGCTTTCATTTTGAGAGAGAGACCCCGAGAGAGAGACCCTGAGAGCGAGACCCTGAGAGAGAGACCCTGAGAGAGAGACCCTGAGAGAGAGACCCTGAGAGAGAGACCCTGAGAGAGAGACCCTGAGAGAGAGAGAGAGAGAGAGAGAGAGAGAGAGAGAGAGAGAGAGAGAGAGAGAGAGAGAGAGAGAGAGAGAGAGAGAGAGAGAGAGAGAGAGAGAGAGAGAGAGAGAGAGAGAGAGAGAGAGAGAGAGAGAGAGAGAGAGAGAGAGAGAGAGAGAGAGAGAGAGAGAGAGAGAGAGAGAGAGAGAGAGAGAGAGAGAGAGAGAGAGAGAGAGAGAGAGAGAGAGAGAGAGAGAGAGAGAGAGAGAGAGAGAGAGAGAGAGAGAGAGAGAGAGAGAGAGAGAGAGAGAGAGAGAGAGAGAGAGAGAGAGAGAGAGAGAGAGAGAGACCCTGAGAGAGAGAGACCCTGAGAGAGAGAGACCCTGAGAGAGAGAGACCCTGAGAGAGAGAGACCCTGAGAGAGAGAGACCCTGAGAGAGAGAGGTTTATGGCCACTTTCTTTGGCTGCATTTTGCCCATGGACTCATTCGCTTTCCTTCATAATTTTCAACCGAGGACGATGCTTTCCATCATACTGTCAATTGAGCCTTTGCTGTCTTCCTGTAGGAATTCGCTGCTGCTGCAAATCCAAACCTTGATAATCGAATCTCCGATCCTACCATACTCTGTTGTGGTTACAAGAAGAACAGATTTTACTTTTTCACTCGCAGAGATGAGGATCATACGTAAGTGCTGCTTAAGTAATCGTATTGCATGCATTATTTATTTGGATCATGCTTAATGTACTACTGATGCTTGAATAATCCCAGATCCATTATCACCCTAAGACATCTCTTGATATTAAAGCACCCCATTAAAGACACGTAAAATGCATTATTGTCATTGATAAATCTTTAATATGCAATTAGTTATTAGCTATTTTTCATTTTCTTAGCTTAAACTTATAATTTTAATTTTGGGTACTGACTTTTCCAGCTTTATTGATATGCCTGAGCATTTTGCATGGTAAATACCACGGGTGGCCGCTAGGTGATACTTAGGGGATGGAAATTTGACCGCCTTAGTCAGAATGGTGCTGTTTAGTTGATTTTTAGTTAATGGTGCTGTATGCCCAACATTTTTCTTTTACAGTGATAGAGATGTTTTCAATGAGAAACCTTCAAGGGAGGAAATCATCGCCGCTACTCAGGTATTTTGCGCACTTCCTATTCCTATCTGGCTTCGCCCTGATTTGAAGCGAGGAAGGACTGCTCCATATCCTTCCTTAGCTGACTTCCCTTATTCAAACAGTTGCATTGAGCTGAGGGCCAGCGCTTCACGACCAGATACCCTTCCTGTTCCTAATCCTTGTCGTTTGCCCAGGCTTCTGAGCGGTTCATTAGCTTTTGACTTCCATATGCTGTCCAAGAGCGGGATTTCTACGTAATTTATGAATCTCTGGCACTTTCATTAGCAGTTCGTCCATTCATTCTTTCATTCATTCTTCCTACATTTTTTCATTTATTTATTTATTCGTTAATTCATTTTTTCGTACATTCCTTCATCGATTCGTTAAGTCATTTATTCATTCGTTTATTCATTCTTTCATTTTTTCATTTGTTTGCTTGTTATTTCTTTCATTTTTTTTATTCACTTTGTTCTTCAAAACCTTGCAGTACAAGTGCCATCCAGTTTTGCTACAGCAGCATTGGTCGCTGTACATTTAGTCGGACACTAGAGCAACCCAAAACGTGCTGCATTATTTACAAGCTGCCGTAGTCAAATTCATTGTTCTGGTGGTAACCCATATCCCTTTCATTTTGCTGTCTCTCCCAGATGTCAAACGCAGTCTATCTACGGCTTCATGTTTCGGTCAGGGACATATGGAATCCTTCAAAAGAAGCCACTATTCAGATTTCAAATTGTTTGTGTTCTATTACTAAAGAGCTATTGATAAGTTTAAACTGTTACTCTCCGAAGCTTTCTTGTCTCGCTGTCAACTGTGACAAATTGGTAGCCTTTCCATCCAAAAGTTCGTAGCATCAATTTAACTAGAATTTCGTTACATTATTCCATCCAGAATTTCACGTCATGTCTTTGTGCAGATTTAAATTTCATCCCGAAAGTTTTAGTGAAACTGTGCTTCAATCAGGCTCTTGTGTTTTAATCTCGATCTACAATTCCATTTTTTGGTAACTTCAGGACTCTGGGCCGAAAGTCTTGTCAGAAAATGTCGTCATGCACACTACAATGGGTGACATTCACCTCAAACTGTTCCCAAAAGAGTGAGTATGGAGTAAAGCATGCTATATATTATCAAAACCTCTTTGCAGATCTTCATTCTCAGTAATGGGAGAATCACCAGGAAGGCGTTTCAAAATGATTGTCTCAGCCTCACTTTGTTTAAACTTTTTTCTTTCTTTTTTTTACGTTCAAGATAAAATGCTTACAAGGACGAGTCACCAATAACACTACTTGCAGAACACTTTCATACACTGCAAAGACGATACCCCTAGGGGCAAAATGTCCTGAATACTCCAAAATAGCCATTCCACAGAAGACATAGAAGTAAACCAGAATGGAAATCTATTTTAAACTACATACAAACCAATAGATAAAGCTGGAGATATTGTGTTTTGGAGTTGGTTTCGAGCTAGCAAACTCGAAAAAGTCAATGGCAATCGCCCAGCTCCACACTGGCCACAATGCCACGCCGGTGCACAAGGGAGCATGGCGATTGTTTAAACCTCGGAGCTTCATGGGATCTAATCTAATGCTCCTCTTGCTTCACAGTAGCAGTGAGTCAAACTCGTCTTCTTTCACCTGTTTGCCTTAGTTTCAATCAGAGCGGAGCATACCAAGAGACCATGTCCAGTGCTAAAATTGCCTTTGTCTACTTTTGCAGGTGTCCAAAGACGGTCGAGAACTTCGTAACGCATAGCAAGAACGGCTACTACAACGGGCATATATTCCACCGAGTAATAAAGCAATTTATGATACAAACGGGAGACCCATCCGGTATGGAGTTTTGTCATGAAATGCTCTTCCATTTTCGAGGTCTTTCATTTGACCGTGAGAGGTATTTGGCACAATGCTCAGAGCGCTCGCCTTCTCTACAGAAGGTTGGGTGCTCGTTTCTTGGTACCTTCTCCACTTCTCTTTCCAGCAACCATGGGGTACCTTGCGGTATGCGCGGTTTAAGTGCGACAAGGCCACGACTTTTTCTACGAAGGTGCTCTCAAAGCTCATTTCGAGTATGGCAGTCCTGTTTATTTTTTTGACCTTGCCATTTTCTACGTTCTTCTCCATTGATTCTTTCCTTCAAAGGTGCTTCCAATATGGTAGCAGGCCTTTTTTTGCATTTGTCGTTCTGTTGGGTAAGCTCAGCTTTTGTGTTACGTTATTGGAAGACTGCTTTAAGGGAAAGTGGTTGCAGAATCGGCTACGAGCCGACGAAATTGAGTTCAGTTCCGGCGCAATTTCATTCAAGAGTTGAGATCACTTTGGTCGATCGATATCCCGATATCCAGGGATACCGACGTGAATGTTTCTGCATTGTCCCCTGTATTGTACTTCTGCATTCTGCATAGTTTTCCACCCAACTCAGGTTGAGACAATTAAGTTTACTAGACGTTCTAAAGATAATGTTGATGGGACTGGTATACGAATGTTTAACTGACTTCGTTGTTATAAACGGATGCAAAAATTTAAGCAAGCAATGCAAATAAGCAAATAAGCAAATAGCACTCATTATTCTTTGTTAGATTGATATAGTGGGAGGTTAGAACACGTCTTTAAGCGCATATTTGGAGTGGAAGAATAGTCAAAAGAGATTTGGGTTGCACAAATATAATGTTGAAAGGGATGGATGGTTCATTTGTAAAACCCTTGCGCTCAATCCCCTTGGTCAGTGGTTCGAATCCCAACTCCAGCTTTAATTGCACCTGGAGAGAGGTGACGAGCCCTTGGTGATTCCAGGCGTAGGAATTATGATGCTTAGTCACATCGAGAGCAAAGACAATGACACTGCTCGATAAGTATAGCTTCTAAGATCCCTAGAATCTGTCTTATGATTCACGAGTCTTAGGTATCTTGAAGTGACGCCTCATAATGAGAATGGACAGGGACACTGCTCGATAAGCGTAGATTCTTCTTCTTCGAGTGTCTTGGCAGATACTGACGTTGGCTATCATGTCTCTAAAATCAACCTGGTTACTAGCTCTTCGCAAAATGTCGAACCGCACGACATTTCGCAGCCAACGCCAGTCCCTATATGTACTTCAGCTTCTGTCTTCCCTGTTCTTCCCTTCCAGTACCAGCTTCATAGATTCTAAGATCCTTAAAATTTCCCATCTGACGCTACCCCTCTTGGTAAATGTATTTTTATCTACTCAAGAATTTTCTCTTTAGATCTTGTAAGCGTTTTTAGTGAAACATGCATGTGCATGAATAATTAATTTCATAAAGCCGTCGCCACTAGTTAAACGGGAGACACACATTCATGCTTTTCCCAATTTCTCTCACGCTATTTCGACCCAAACAGAGGTGTGCTTACGGACTGGTTCTATTATCATCTTGCTCCCCCGGCTCTTCAGTAGCAACTTTTTTCTTCAGTTTTTCCCTAATGAATTATCATGAATATTGTTTTTCCCTTCGTACCATTGTTCTTATTATTATAATTTGTATGCAAAGCGCATTCAGTGGTAACATCTGAACCGCTTCACCCACCCAGTTTGGATTCGATGGCATTGCATCGAGATGAAGGGTCACAACTCTTTTCGATTTCGTGATTTCCAGTGTCCTTGAAACTTCTTCGGGTGCCAGGTGGCGCACATGATTATAAAGATTCAACAGGGTGACACGACAGCAGATCTTTAAGTAGCCTGTTTGTTTCTCTCCACTGCAATGAAAGAATGTATGGGGGAAAACGTCGCTGCGCTTTCTACGTTGCATTCCAACGTAGATCTTACTTGCTTACCGCTTAGGCCTGTCCATCATGGCTGATGATGACGAGTCGCTTTCCGTAGGTGGGAGAAGATGTGAGGAGGGAGGAGAGCCCGAACTTGCCACCACAATTGTTTACACTCCCGGGGCAGGGAAGAACACTGTCTGGGCGTGGAAGCAGGCTGGGAACCTAGATCTTGGGATACTGATAAGCGTGCTTCGCAAACAGTGTCCTGATCCTTCTTCTCGATCTGGCCACGATTCGTGATGCCCACGCCTAAAGAGATGTAGCAATTTTGTTTTCCCTGAGTGAGAATTATGCTTGAAGTGGGCTCAGACCATTGGGTGCAATTTCTGTGAGCGCATGCCTTTCCACTTAGCTATCCTTTGACATTACAAAATTTGAAATCGTTGTTTCGTGTACAGGCATTTTTGAAATTGTGTACCGCTCGGATCAACTTGCTGTGTCACCACAGCATTTATTGCACAGCTCCAGAGATTTTCTTACCATAGTTGATCCTTATGAGTGCATTAGCCATGGGAACTGCACGCTGCTTTGCTCTGTTGAATGTTTCATTAATCTTTTATCTAAGCGCTTTGTCGAAGCGTTTTTGTCAAAACACACCGCACTTAGGTGTACCTTCTTTAGTATCTAGTTCAAACTTTCATGCTGTGTAGAGCGTTTGATCAAATATTCTCGTCTCACAAAGATCTTATCTTTTTGTCCGACACTTAACAGAATCTGGAACGTGCGATAATGGCCTAGTTATAGGATTCTGAGTGTAATCTAGAGTTGCGCACCATCCCCATGTTTCACATTCCGATGATGGTCGGACGAAAATACCTTCATTGTACGACAGAATCGTGTTTCTATTTTCCTGCACAACATTGATGTGTTCCCTGTCTGCTTGTTGCAGGAGATGGTACTGGAGGCGAATCAATCTGGAACTGCGAATTCGAAGATGAATTTCATCATTCATTACGCCATGATCGCCCGTACACGCTAAGCATGGCAAACGCTGGACCAAACACCAATGGATCTCAGTTCTTTTTAACAGTTCTGCCCACGGTAAACCATTTGCTTTTTGCTGAGATTATGCTCAAAGTAAGGCAGGCATCGCAGGCCCTCGTTGGAGCCAGTTTTCGTAGTTTTGCAGAGAAGGGGGAATCTTATCTTGATCCTATTGGTCAGCCAGGAATTTATCAGGAAGATTCCACCACATCTTTGCTGGCAAAGAATTGAATTTAGCTAATTGATTCGTGAAGTTCAATGAAATCTTTTACAAAGAATTATTTGTCTGTTGAGCGGAGTCAAAACATTATTAAGATTTTAGGTGCATTTCAAACTGCAATTCGCTAGGAAATTCTATCACAGCTGCGAATCTTTGCTGGCAAAGAATTGAATTTAGCTATCTTTTCACGAAATGTCAAGAAATCTTACGTGCATTTCAAATGAAATACAGTCCACTGTATTGCTTTAACGAGCAATAATGAATAATATTTTCTTCTTTGAATTGCTTATTGATCTATTTTGAATTTCTTAGCCAATTTGCAAGCCAGAGTTATTTCACTCAGTTTGTTGCAAGTAAAAAGTCCAGGATGAGATTAGCATTATGGAAGTAGAGGGGGGGGGGGGTTTAGAATATTTATTGTCTGTAGAGGATTCGCTTTGACCATGTAAGACTTTTGTCGTTGAATTAGAAGAGCGCTTTTTTTTGCTACAGCCATGGCTTGACAACAAACATACAGTGTTTGGACGGGTCGCAAGAGGGATGGATGTAGTGCAGAAAATCAGCCAGGTTAAGACGAATTCTCGCAATGATAAGCCGTATGATGATATCAAAATCATAAATATGTCAATAAAATAGACGTAGACGGTCATGGCAAGATTGAAGCGGGACCATCTTTGGTAATCAGGCTTGTATGAAAGTCGACGACAGCAAACAGAATCAAGACGTCTTGTTTCGAAAACAGTGTAGGACGACGCTTGGCAAATACACGAGGACTTTGAAACTATGATGTGAAGCACTTGATGAGCCGCATGGCAAATATGACTGTAAAAGATAATACTACTTTTCAAAAGAAATGATTGCTTTAGTAAGAGCTGTATGGTATTTCGCTATCATGTCAGCCTTTATATGTAATTTCTAGCATGTAGTGTTGATTCCTTTCCTAGAACTTCATGAGAGTTCCAAGACCAATTGCCTTTGACCGTATGTTTTTCACCGGAAAGCCGCTTTTTGGATTTTCGATGAAGATTCTTACACTAAATCCTTGCTTTAATGAGCGTGGAATCTGTAGCAAAATCATTCAGTATCCAAAAACACAATTCTCTTCCATAATCCAGTCTACTGGATGTTGGCCTGTGAGACTTCCAGGAATGTCTGAAAAACCGACGTTAAACCCTGTTATCCGATTGAGAGTTAACCTTCAAAGATAATGAAAGTCTAGTTTTATGCTTTAACGATACTTGACGTAATACAATTTCTTGCTTGAAAGCTAAGCAGAATTTTTTTTAGTGAGCTATGTTGAGAAAAGGTCATGGTGGCCTATACAAAGCCCTAACAAAGGAAGAAATAAGAAAGCGAAAGGCTAAGAGGAGAGAGAGATCAGGTCAAGTTTATTGATCTTAGATTTGAAAGAAGGCAAGTTGTAGGATTCAGGAAAGCAAGAAGAAGGCAAGACGTTCCATAAATTGCATGCTCTTGGGAGGAATGATGATTTGTAGGATAGAGTTCGTGGATTAGGCAGTGAAACCTGGAAATGGTGTGATCGAGTGGAGCTTCTGGTGGCCCTGAACCGCCTCAGAGGAACTGGAATTGTCTTCGATACAAAACTGGCAGAGGTCTCGTATAAAGAGGAAGGCGTTATGGATAATCATTCACTCGTGTGTTTAACATTCGATTTTTGCCAGCATGCTTATGATGTTTTCGCAAAGAACGAATCAGACATGTGAAAATGGAGACTATGGCCCAGTTCACACTTGCACCCAAAGGCATCTGCAACAAACCTTTTACAATGGATCTACTGGATCTGCACCAATTTGGATCTGCTCTCTGAATCCGTTTAGGGTCGTTTTTCAATGGACGGCTTTGACTTCGGATTCAAATGTGACCTCTGGATCCGTTCTCGTTTTTGGTCTACCGTAGACGCAAGCAAAAATGGTCCCGTTTCCGAATCGGTTGCGTACCCATTTGAATCCGTGCAAGTGTAAACACAGACTATAATGTGTCTATTCACGACGGTAGAATTTTCACCCTCTCTGTTCCTCTGAGGGTGTGGCGTGGCATAATGAGTGCATTACTGGGGAAGCAAAGGTACCCGCCATGGGAATAAAGGTGAGTTGAACTGCTACAAAGTTTTCTTACTTCTCTGAAATGTTCAATATATTAATGTAATTGTAATTGCTCTTAATGCAATTGACATATTCTGCTTTATTTCCAAAACCACGCCTTTTACTGGGTGAGACAAGTGTTATGGCTGGAAAGCACTCCGCTCTACGCTCAGCAATTATCCAGCTTTTCTTTGGCTCAGCATCTGAATCAACCATCTCGCCAGCTGTCGTTAATCATACTTAAAAAGCAGGTGAATTCCAAGAATGCTTAGTTGCTACTGGAGAGGCAAGAGAGAGAGAGAGCGAGTTGAATAGAAGGCACAGATTGGCTGAAGAAGTCATCAGATCCAGTTAAATAACTTCAAGTGGTGAGTACTCATTCAACTGTAAATAGCTGTTTAACTGGATGCGTTTTCATTTCGCGGTATCAAGATTTCTTTCATGTATCGTGACTGACAGTTTTTCTAGGTACTTTTCTCTTTAATTCATTCCGAGAACAGTACCAGTCTCATTAACCTTTTTCGCAGGCATTGTTTTCCCCATAAGCATTCCTTTTTATGGAATTACAGACCATCGTAACAGACGTTCTTGTTTTATAATCCATAAAACTAGCGGCAGTCGATTTTTATGAGTGACCTTTCAATATCTTGGTACACGAGCTCCTTATCTTTCTCTCCAATTTTTGCGCAAATTTCCTTAGCGAGTTAAACTATACCTACCACAAACTAAAACCAGCTATTTACAGTCCACCTTCTTCTGGTTTTCATCCCACTAAAGTGAGGTTGATGGTGTTTTGGTTTATCATCTATACCACACACCGTGTACTGTATTTTCTGGCAAGGTGGGTGCTATTAGACAGCTGGGTGGCCTTCCTAACACTGCCAAAACAGTCCACGTCGCTTGGGACGGGCACTGGGAATGACAATGGCTGGTTTAGCTATTTAAAATACTACGAAAAAACATCAATAGTTATACTGGGATCCTCTCTGCCATCATTTCACAGCTGCTTGCTTCCATCAAGCCTTGGTTAAGCGTGTAACGCATATAGCGGTGTCTAACGGGTGACGAGGGAGCTTGACTCCCCCCCTCCAATGTATGAAACCCCAAATAAGTATAAAAATCCAGCACTGCGCTAATAATCTGCTCATTCTTCACTTACGTGTTACGAATTTTTGTGCTGATAAAGTTTTGCCAATTTTTAATGCAAAAATTTCAAGCTCTGTTTGATTCCACAGTTGCAGACGCGGATTCAGTATTTCTCATCGAATCATGCCTTTCCTAATTCCACGTGGTAGCAATAGCAGATGTTTCGGGGGAAAGAAACATTTCCAGATGCTGTTTAAATTTTTGCTTTTTCATGACCGCCAAGAGCGAGCCACCTATTTTCGTCCTTGTGGAACTGTAAGATTCCTGAAGAACATCATCAAATTCTACGGCAACACTTACCCCTGCTCTTTCTTCCCGCCCGAGAGGCATGTATAAAACATGACTGGTCACAGTTGAACGTTCTTCACTGATGAGTTTGAAACGTTGATTTATTTTTCACAGAGAACAATGATCAACCCTGGACTGAAGGCTTTCATGCACATTCTACTGACTTTAGTTATACTCCTGTCACTTCTGCTCAACTGCCTCCTCATATTTTACATCGTAAAGAAGAGTGCCCGACTTCGTTGCATCCTCTTCAAAGAGAAACTGATTCTCAGCTTGGCTTTAAGTGACTTGCTACGAGCTCTTGTTGGCTACACAATGGAGGTGAGAGTCAGTCAAAGCGCTAATGGACTATTCCCTAAGCATTGCTACGCACCTGCCTTTGCCATATCGTTTTTCAGCTACACGGCCATACATCACTTTGTTTTGATAACTTTTGATCGATGGATATTTATCGCGAAACCGATGAGAGCCTTCGTATTCCACAACTCGAAACTCGCAACGACGTTTGCCTTGTTCTTAGCATGGGCGCTGTCACTATTGTTTGCTGTATCCCCGTTTGCAGGCTTCGGTTCGTATGACTTCGAAAACGGCTCCCTTCGGTGTTCCGTTGCATGGTCCAAGAGGGATTTAAGCAACCGCATATACCACGTGATGCTGCTTTTATTTTGCTTCATTCTGCCTTTGCTTGCGATGGTCGTCTTCTATGTCATGCTTCGGAGATTTCTTCGAAGGTCTTGCAGATCTCTTGCAAATACCTTCGGGAGTATGACGTTTCGTGCGTTAGCGAAGTCGAGAATAAAAGCCGAGGGTAGAGTTGCGTCTATGTTCTTTACCATGGCTTCTGTTTTTGTCATTTCTTGGTCACCATACGGGGTCTTATCGTTAATGAACACGTTCAGCATGTCAAGCATCGGTACAAACAGCGTCGTTCAAACTGTGGCTGTAATTCCTGCTAAAGCATCAACATTGTACAATCCTGTTATCATTGCGTGGTATGATCGACCATTCCAACGATTTTTGCGTGAACTCCGCATACCGCTACGAACGATTTTTATGAAATATAACCGAATAGCCACGAGCACTTAATCAGCAGGAACACCATCGCAGCAACAAACTGACACTCCGACTTCTTTCTCTAGGGGATAGTCAAAAATCAAGGGCGATTAGAGCCACTGACCCTAGGGGGTCTGTGAGCAAGTGCATCACCACTGAGGTATCATTATACTGCAAAGAACTGAGCTGTACTTAATTTCGCTTTGCTTAGCTGAGATTGAGATAGGTTTTCTCGAAAAGTTCCGAGAGTCGTGGGTGGAATTTTCGGTTATCATTTAACGTCATGTTGGCTTAAAAGTCGATCCAGGAAGAATTCCGTTCGATTGCTACAGTCACATCCACAAAAACAAAAATTGAAACTGTTATTATTTTATCAGAGTTAACATCTTCTGATGCAAATGAAAAGAAGGTAGAAAATTCAGTTTACCAAGAATACAATGGTATATCAACGACAGCCCGGCAAATCATTAATAACTCTATTGGCGTTGATACCATATAAAATCCTTACTAACGACTCTAACTTCTCTACTCTTTCCACCAGTTCGCTTTGAGTCCATTGATGAATTTCCTTTGGTCTTTTATCGCTCCGTTCAGTATTTCTTTCCAGTTTCTTCTATAAAACAAAACGTATCCCAATAAAAATGTGGATGTGCCTATAGAATACGCTTCCGTGGTGGGCTGCGATGCCATAAGCTCAACGAGAGTGCAGGATCTTGCCTTCGCGAACTGCGAGAGCTATTCCTGCATTTCCCCGGTTTCGTCATTGATCGAAGAATCAATTACTGATGGTATGTACCAGGGGTGGGCAATCTACGGCCCGCGGGCGCATTTTGAACATGTAAAGCGTTACCATACTGAGGATTGATTTTGTTTTCAAAAGATTTAAGCACATTTTCATTTTTATTGCGTGACAATCTAATTTTGAAACAGCCTTGGCAACATACTGTGCGGCCCTTTAAAACTTAAAATTTGTGACTGCAGCCCTTCTGCTGAAAAGTTTGCCCTCGCCTGGTATATACAATATCAATATACAATTAAAAACCTTGAAGTAGTTTGTTCAAACTTCTTGAAATGGTGCTCATTTTTTACTTGAAATCTATTTCACGAGTACATTCTACCAATTTACAATGGCAAGTCTTGCTTAGTAGACAGCCTAAAAAATTGCTACTTGAATGGAAGGAAACATAAAATACTGGAAAAACGGAAAAGTTCAACAACGACACGGGAACTGGATCATCCCAGTTTTCATTTCTCCGACAGAAGAAGGTAATATGATAGTGATAGTAATGATGATGAAGATATTAATACTAATTCATAAAGATTACATTGGTCAGTACATAAAGTATACTGTCATCAATGAAGGACTGGTGAGCCTTACATGACAAGCTTCGTGTTATTAACCATATACGCTTTCCTTTTTTTGACGGCATTGAAAAACTGTTGGGCCCATGTGTGTCAGTTTGATGACGTCAATCAATCATTCTTACAATCGAACAATGAGGTATTTTTACGTTTCTTGCAGATAGAATTCAAGGCAAAAACTTGTGTTGATAAAGCATAATCAAATACCTCGTCTACTATTTTCATAACCAAAGCCATGTCTTCGTTTTCATGTTTCTCGGCTTTCCCGTTGCAGTCAGGAGACACCAGAAATTGCTTCAATTGAATAGGAGGTGAGAGCAGACGTAAATCAACATATCAAGAATGTAAGCATCTTAGACAACAATTGTCGCGCTAAGTGGTAAGATTACGACTTACTCTTTCACTCGAACATACACACGCACACACACAGACACACCCACATACGCACCCACACCCACACCCACACGCACATCCATACCCACACACACACACACACCCATACCCACACACACACACACACACACACACACACACACACACACACACACACACACACACACACACACACACACACACACACACACACACACACACACACACACACACACACACACACACACACACACACACACACACACACGTATGCGAGATTTTTGGTGTAATCACGACATAGTCAAATCATATTAAGGGAGATTGAAGATACTTCTCATCTGCACACATACCTTATCAATATCCTTCAATGCAACGGGAACGAGATTATCTCCTGCGCTGGAACCTGCGGCATCGACCTGCGGCTCATACAGGTTTCTTTTGAAATTTGCAATGGGTTGAGGCGGTCTTGATACAGGTGTCGTGAGACTAGCTGAAGCTCTAAACACTTTAACGTTTGTAACTCTCCCTAGAAAATCACTGTTTAATATAACCATTCGAGTTCGCATGAAAAGCCCTCATTACCTCTGACAGGGATTCCTTGACATTGTTTTTTGCAGTTGCTTCTCATTATCATGTAGAGTCTTATACTCTGACAGTTGCCAGGTGTTCTTAGCTTATTAGATTTCTCTTGTTTAAAAACAATTGCTTAGTCGGTACGACAAAACTACACAAGATTAAACTGAGATATGACAGAACAAGGTATAAATTACCTTTGAAAGGAAGCTGC